>BSBK01002476.1:362500-640000 GCA_027943335.1 Chamaecyparis obtusa
GCTTAGACGAGAAAAATATCTGCAAGAGAGGCCATTCTAGATTGTGGTTATCCCAAATTACCATTTTACAGCCAAAAATAAATATAGAGGGAATATAGGACAATGGTTCTAGTGTTATTAAACTAGGGTACCAGGACTTAGTAGAAGCATCATTACCTGTAATAGATTGGACCAGAAAAGAAGAAGATAACATTCATCAGTAAAATAGAGTCGTTATCAGACATACTAAAATGTGGCTAAACAAAGGAGGAAGGAAAAGACACAAATGGTTCAACCATAAATATCTAACAGAAGTCCCCTTGTATTCCCCTATTAGTACTTTTAACACATATCTCACAATTGATTATGTAGGTAAAGTTAATTGATTATGTAGGTAAAGTTCACTTCCAAAGAAAGAAAGCTAGTTCTAGTGAATAGGATATTGAACTTGTTGCAATTCATTCTACCATACATAGAACTAGGTCCAGAACCATGTCCCAAAAATGCAGCAATATGGCTACTAGAGAGACAACCTACAAGAACTTAGAAAAAGAGAAAGAAATTGATGCTCCCTCTTTGGACATTGAGCAACAGATTCAGGAGATGTTCGATATTGTTGCCATTGTGATAGATACTCTGAATACCCCTCTGAAGCTTGTTGAAGATAAGATGATGCCTATTTTTGCACCATAATAGCTAACGAATTCTATGAGAAAGAAACATAACATGGTACTGTTAATCTCTATTGAGCATTTAAGGTTGTCATTAGTATCAAAGGATAGTAAACAGGTAGTTTGGTTACTTATATTGAGACAATCGGTAACTAGAAGTAAGACAGAGTAGTTGGTAAAGCTTGTTACACCGAGCATCACACAGTTAACCGAGCACCAGTGACACTAACACTGACAGTCAGTATACACCGAGCAGATTATATAGTGTTTACTGATGATCACAGAAAATGGCATAGTAATCAGAAATGACACATTATTCTATGCAAATGGTTATAATAGATCGTAAAATGGTTTACCAAGATCGAGGAGCATTTATTGTAAAAGATATCTATTAAATGCAATGATTATCTTATTTGTATTACTTGATCTAGGTTATTTTGTACTGTAGATCTTAGGCTTATGATTATTCTTTGTAACCTAATTTTTGCTAAGGCGGCAAAATAGAACACTATATATTGTATATGTTCGCACCATTTTATGAGGTTGTTGAACTGATATATATGAATCATGGAGCACTTGAAGAAATTGCCTATCTTCAAGACAATCAGTTTACCAAGCAGAATAGAGTACAAAGGTTTTCAAATTAAGTAGAATCAGACAACGCTACTGAGTAGAACAGAGCAGAGAACCATCACAGATAAGGTGATATTTTGATAAACACTTATAGATCTGTTTCAGAAAATTGAGTTGTCAACTAGCAGATAGTTTACCTATTACTTTCTGACAATTTTGATAGAGTTTTGATAAATCTCTTAACAGAGTAGACTTAACAATCTTTGTATAAATCTCTTAACCGAGTACACACTTCATATAGTGTTGTTAAATCCTATAACTAGGTAGATCTAGCTGATCTAATATGTTACTCCTAATAGGGTAAGATCACCAGAAGTGATCAAAACTTGTAGCCTTAATAGGCAAACCTTTTCTATCTGCAGTAGTGAAGAATTTGTGGGTGTCATCCCCACTGCAGTTTTTACCTTCTAACAAGGGTTTTTGCGTTACCAAAATACTTGTGTTATGTGATTGTCATATTGATTTCATGTTGTTTACTTTCTTAAGTTAACTAGATGATTGATTTATGCAATAAGATTCAAGTTATTTTGATCGGTTATCACAAGTATTCAGTTATAGATTTGAAAGGTTTTGTAAGTAAAGTTTTGAAGGCACTAATTCACCCCTCCCCTCTTAGTACCTATCTCTCCTAATTCCAACAATTGGTATCAGATCATAGCTCTCTTGTTGAACAGTTTAACCACTAAAGGGAAAAGATCTAAGTCATGGAGAGATACAAGCTTGACAAGACTATTGAGAATCAGAAGATACAAATGTAGATGTTTGTGGAACAATATAAACAAGCCAAGGAAGAACTGAAGAAATTATTGGTTGAAAGAAAGAACCTTGCAATTCAGCTGAATGAAATAAGTTATCATGAAGAACCTATTGATGACATATTTGATCATATTGGATCAAGCTCTGGAAGCATCTTTGACGGATCCAAAAGCATAATATCTGAATTATCTGAAAAAAATCAGCATCTATCTGAGCAAGTGAAAGCACTTCAAATCGGTCATGAATCTCAAATGGTGAGAATGGTGGAAATCATGAACAATGGTAGACAAGCTGAACAAGATCATAATCTGGCTATTGAAGACCAAAGACTGATGACTGAACAAATTCAAGCAAAAGAAAATGAAATTTAGAGACTCATTGATCATCACTTTCAAGTATCGAATCAGATGATGATAGTTAATCAAGAAATGAACCGAGTAAATGGAGAATTATCAAGAAGACTTGAAGATGTAGCAACACTTAGAGAAGATAATGAAAAACTGAGAAATGAAATAAAAACACAAAAGCAACACAATGAGATGATGAAGGTAGCCGAGGACAGCTCTAAAAGGATTGATGATTTTTTGACTAATCAGAGGAAATTCAGAAGTAGAGCCAATATAGGCTACACCAGTGAAAGAGAATCATCACAACAAGCTGAAGAAGTCAATGACAATCAAAGTAAAAAACCTAAAGTGTTGACATGCTATCACTGTGGGAAAACAAGACATACATCTAATGTGTGCAGAAGAAAAGCACAAGGTAAGCCTCCTGTCATTCCTAAATTCAATGGATATTGTTATTATTGTGGTAAGTTTGGACATCCAGCTTATGAATGTAGAGAAAAGAAGAATGACATTGCTAATAATACTACTGAGGAGAAAATATGCTATACTTGTAATAAGTATGGACACACTGCAAGGCGAAAATGAAACAAGTTTGGACACCTAAAGAGAAACTACAACAAAAGCCATATCAACCGAAGAGACAAGGTAACTCATATGTTTGGGATTATAATACATGGACTAATTGTACTGCATGTGGTCGGTATGGACATATTGCAGCAAACTGTTATAGAAAGAGTCGGATTGGACAATCAAGAAACTGGACAAATACAGGAATGACATGTATGCACTGTCACAAGGTCGGTCATGTAAGCAAGAACTACAGAGACCGAGCACTTGATGAAAACCATATATTTGAGAGTGGATATAACATTGCAGAAATTACAAAGTTAAGGAACACAATGTGGAAGAAGGCATCTAATGAGAATGCTGAGTCAAGTAACATTGTCGGTGAAACCTCATCCACTGGATTGGGTGACATCGGTACCTCCACTTAAGATGACAAGGTATGTATGGAACTGACATTTTAAATGATCACATTTTACATACAATTCCTTATATCTGATGTACAAATACCAAATCTGCATGAATGAAGATGCACTATGGTTTATATATTATAAGTTTGCAAATGTTATCTAGTTGGTAAAAGAAGAAAAGTGAGTTGGTTACCCATCAGTAATCACTATACAAGGTTAACTGACAACAGTTCAAACTGATGAAGAAACTCTATGTTAACCAAGCAAAAGATATTGTAGACATTACCGAGTTGTCAGCCATTTCGTACCAAAAGTTAGGTCACGCATTTAATGCATCAAAGTTTGAACAGGAATATCAAAAAACCTATAAATACGTGCAAACAGAGTTCATTGTTACATTGCGATTTCAAAGAAAGGAAATTTTACAGAGAAGAGTTCGAGCTAAATATTTTCAGAATAGATTCAAAGCCACTGTAGATCGAACCGATGACAATTCTTTGATGAAAACTAGTAAGTTCATCTGCCTACCAAACATTGGTTATCTATTGTTTGCTAAAACCCTAGAAATAATTTATGGCATCATCTTCGACCGCAAGAAAATTATAGAACATTGATGAGGAAGTGGAATTAATTCTTAGGGCACACTTTGCTGAGGAGAAATTCAAACCTCATCCCAAGGCCGCAACACAAACAGACAATATGGGTGCATTTTCTAGTATTCCTGATAAGGTTTTGTTAACAGAAGATGTTAGGGCTTACATTCACTGCAAGATCGGTGAAGTATGTGATTTTGAGACCGCGACAACATATCAGCAAATTTGTGGACCAGATGGTAAGATCAAATCTGAATATAAGAAGATTGAAGAGTCAGGGTTACGATGTTTCACATACTTCCCGCAATCATTTCACAACAACTGGATAAGAATTGTGCTAAGCATATTTAATGATGGAAAATTTTGGTTAGAAAAACTTGTTGAGATCACCAAGAAGATTATCAGTAGGGTTACTGGGTACCCTACAACCGATAAAGCCAAAGCCTTTCGAAGTTTGTCTCGTCCCGACATAGAAAAGAACACTAGAGCTCAATGGGACCGTAGGGCACTAAAGATATCAACTATCAAAGATCCAACGATGAAATTCACAGCTCATGTCATTGAGTACAAGATATTTCAATCAAGCAGACCAAATAGTGTACCCTACAGCGTCGTGGACATGGCTTACAAAATTATGAAGAAAGATCACCAAGTTGATCTTGCTGAGCTACTACTACACCAACTGCATGACAACATGAAGAAAATAAAAGCAAAGAAGTCTAATACATGTAAGTACGGATCACTGCTTGTCTATACATTCCTCTATTTGCAAAAATATGTACCGGGTATTGGAAAAGTAAACTGGCAATCGGACAAACTGATAACTACTCAAATTGGTGAAATGATGAGAAGACTAGGAGACAATCTGAACAAGGAGTTCAATGCATATTTCAAGGAATTTCAAACAAAAATGCAACAAAGGAGCAGAATTCCAAAGGAATTAGTAAGTAAATTTGAAGATGACATATGCTTTGTGGTAAGCACAGACCACTCAATGATAAAGGTAGTAGAATTGAGAACAAAATGGCTAGAACTAATGGGTTATGAAATGAGTCATGATTTCACTTTGAAATATATCAATGCATTACTAGCATTACCGATAGACCTCACTGCCAGTAGGTTTGGAGTTTATGAGGAAGCTAAGTCTAGAATAACAACGAACATAGAGATCGGTAAAATGTCAAGAAGGGCAAAGAAAATGAAAAAGTATCTCACAGAAAAATATGGAACTACATCTGACTCACCTAAGGAGTCACCGGTTGATGAGGCAATCGAAGGTCAATTATAGTTGGCTGACAAACCCTATGACAGCAAGGAGACCGAGTCAGACAAAGAAAAGGATAATACACTGGTTCCTCCCACCAATGATGAAGAAGAAATTCAACTACCCACAAATGATGCACAAGATATTCAGCTACCGGAACCTAAAGGAATGAGAACACGTTCAGCAACTGCAGCACAATCTACTAAGAAAGAAGAAGCAGTAAAAGTAGCAAAAAGAAGAGCAGCTACACTGACGAAGAAATACATAAAGAGAAAGAACAAGAAGGTAGCTGAGCCACCTAAGAAAAAGAGGAAATACATAAGGAGTAAGGAAGATATAGAGGAGACTGACATTGAAAATGACCCTGATCAATTTAAGCTAGTTCGTAATAGGGATAGTACTATAGAAGAAATAATTGAAGATATTATTGAGAATGGAAATCTTAATGATCTAGGCATAGGCAAATTTAACAACATGTCAATTGAGGACAAGACAAAGATAGAACATGCTATTGTTCAAATGATGATTAAATTCAAGAGAGTACCAATGGAATTTGCATGTCAATTGCCGAAGGAACTTGATGACAAAATAAGTGAGAGATGGGCTATTGCACTAGAAATAGAGAAAAGAAAAATAGAACGATCACTAGGCCGTGTAGCCACACACTTTAGCTATGTTGTGGCAAGTGAATACATGACAAGGTATCAGCCTAGATTTTCAGTCAAGAATAGAGCTATGCAGATCATGGATGAGAATGTAGATGATATGGATGTCATATGTGACTCTCTATGGACATCAATTTTGAAAGCAAAAGAGAAAACTAAACAAGAAGCATTCCTGAAACTGTCTAAAAAGGGACACAGTTCAAAAGGTAAAAATATTTTCATTGATGATAGTAAAGGCAAGAAAATAGAAGACACCGGTATATTAGTTACTGAGGTAATTGACATCACCTAACAAAAGAAAGAAATCAAAATTTCATAGGATGCACCGGATCAAGTCAAGATCCACTTGCAAAAGAAAATCGATGATGATGCACTCATTGAGGACATCACTAACAGTGATCTTGATGATAAGGATGATGAAGATGTAATAATTACACAATACAAAGATGAAGCATTAAACATTGACAATGTGTGTGCATCTCTATCGGGTGAACTACCTGTACTTGCAGAGGCCATTGAAATAATTTCACAAGTACAACCTGATGTCTCTCATCCTGAACCAATGAAAGATACAACTGAGATTCAAGCACTCGAGCAACCTGCAGATACAAATGAGCCTAACAAACTAGAGGCACGGTCTACAAAAGTAAAGGAACCAGCAGAAACAAAGTCAAATGAGGTGAACCCACCTGACACTACCACCAAGACTCCCACTCAATCTACCAAGGAGTAGAAGAAGGATGATGCAGTGTCAACTGGGAAGGATACTCCAAGGAGTGAAGAAAAAGCTATTGTCATAAGTGAGAAGAAGTCACCTCTTGCCCGAAGAAGAAGAAGAAGAAAGCCAAAGGGACGGTCACCATTGATGAAGTTATCATTATAGCCAAATGTGACCCGAGAACCCTAAGCCCTGAGGAACTAAGTTGGTATGGGGAGTTATGAAGAGAGACAGCAAATCAAGAGACAAGGAAAAAAGGAATTGTCAGATGATATATGGTCAGTATTTTCAATTCAACTAAGAAAGCTAGAGCCAAGTAAAGGCTGTGTAAATCTGAGGCCAGTCAATGTGCTTAGCACCCCGTCCCCATCTATTGCCCTAGCCATCTCACTGTACAGTTTTTTTATTCTCTTATAATGGCAATGTAGTTTGTGACTTGCATTCTTTTTGTAAACCATTGAATTTAAAATATGTTCAGTTCTGAATCTTGATTCAGATTGTTTGTAAGTATCAATATCTTATTCAAAGCTGACAAATTTGAAATAAGTTGCCATTCGATAGACACCAACTTTTTTGGGGTTCTGGAAAAGGATATTGGTATTATTACACTCGCTGAAACAATTCTCTGCCACTCCATAGGTTTCTGCTGCCATCTCAACTTATTCATATGGTATGCATGCATGATTGAATTTTGTTAGGAGGCTTCGTATGGTTTCTCCTTTAGAAGCAGAATAAGGGCATCTGTGCCATAGATGGGTAAACTTTTGAATTTTATATGTAATAGAATTCCAGTTTATGTTTTGTGTATGTTAGATCTTATAATTTCAAAGTAATTTATGTTTTGTGTATGTTAGATCTTATAATTTCAAAGTAATTTTGTTACTGTTAAAAATGTGCCGAGTAATTAATAGTTAGTGTTTAAGGGAAGATCGTCGTGGAAGTTAAAAAGAGTGATTGTAGTTTATAAATGTCATTGAATTATATATTCAATGGTTCAACTGAATTCATTTACAATCTATTTGATTTTTTCTGCAATCTATTTTGTGTATCCTTATATATATATATATAGATCAGCAGTCTTTTAAGTTGCCGAACATTCCACAAATTCAAACCTACAGGCTCAATGGCTCAACATAGATACAAAGCTTGCGAGTGCAATAGCCTAACAGGGTTTGAACCTTGGTTGAAGTGTTTCTATAACTGCTTTAAATGGGTCACTCCAAATATATATATATATATATATATATATATATATATATATATATATATATATATATATATATATATATATATATATATATATATATATATATATATATATATATATATATATATATATATATATATATATATACATATATAAATATATATAAAAATGTATTTAATTTGTATTCTTACAATAACATTATAATAGTTGGAGAAGATAAAAGAGTATCTTTTATGGATCAAAAAAATCTTATTGTATAAAATCTTAAAGAGTATCTTTTGGAAAGAACATTGAGAAGTATAAAATCCATGCATAAATGTAAGACTTCAAGATAATGAGAAGTTTTTGTGAAGAGGGACATTTTCATATCGCATGTGGTATAACAAATGTTAGATAAACATGTGTCAAATTGCATTAGGAAGAGCCAATAGATGAGCTCCAAACTGCGAAGGCAATAGCATATGGTAGTAGATAGACAAGACTGACAGATGTTGTTCACATAGGAGTGTGAAGCAAAAAGGTCATGAACCAAGAAGATGCAAACAGATGTGAGCACTGGTTGATTAGTACCAAGTGATTGGAGATTGAAATTACAAAGTGGAAAGCTGAATCAGATTGATGGATGCCCCAAATCATTTTGGATTTCGTGTTGTTTGATTCAGTTTACAGAGTGAAAAGCTGAATTAGATTGATGAAGCTCCAAATCATCTTAGATTTGTTGTTTGATTGAGATGTTATTGATGTTTGTTTCTTTTTAGATCAAAGAAGTTATGCAATGATGTAAAAGATTATTAATTTAGCAATGTGTTGGGAAGTCAATAGTTTAGTTCTAAAAGAAAAAGTGATTGTAGAAATTAAAAGGGTTAAAGACCTTTCATAAAAGTCAATGAATAATGTAATCGATTAAATTTCTACATAATATATTGTCTATGTTTCTTTTATATTATTCAAATAATTTTTATTTATTTATGAGCATTTAATCTTTGCTTCTACACTATGATACACTACAAAAAAAAGTTAGAGTTGCTGAATTTTATGTTTTACTTTCTTAAGATCCAGGGGTAAACCATACAAAAGACAAGATCTGCCATGTGAACCCACTTTCAATATTGATCTCATTCTTAAAATTGTGAATTTTTACATTAAAATAGATTTTGAAGAGAATACTCATTCAAGACACACTTTTTTTCTATGAATAGAAAACAGTTCAAATAATATTGATTGACATGTTTGTCTTTATGAAATACATTATAGCATTATAAAGAAGCATGCATCTAAATTAAAAGGCATCTTTCAACTATTATATCATACTTGTTCAATCAAGTAAACAATAGCTTTTGTATAAGATTTAGATTTTGGAAGATTTTAAGAGATAAGCATGACAGGTAAAATCAGTAGAAATAACTGTGAAATCAAAAATTCTAATAGACAAACAAATAGCTTCAATATCTATGAAATCTACAGAACAAAAGAAAATTAGAAAATCTTTATATTTGTGACTAAAAAATAAGTTAGAAACAAATGAATGAATTTATAGCATACACAACTTGCTAAGGAATAAAAAACGTAACACTAAACTTAATCAAAAAAAATAGCATTAACATATCTATGAAATTCACAAAATAAAATAAAATTAGAAAATCCTTAATGACTGACAAAATACATTAGAAACAAATAAATAGATATATAACGTACACATAACACTAAACTTAGAACCATTCAGCTTTCCCTACGTACGCCTACCACTGCTGAAATAATTAACGTGAAAAATAAATGAGAGAGAAAAGAAGGATACCTTAATAACAATGAGCGTCTGGCAGAATTCTGTGTAAAAGGCTTTCCTCAGCAATAGAAAATGGTAACCCAAGTTCAGACTTAAGAAGCAAAATGCAGCCTTAAGAACGAAGGTATTCGTGATTTAAAGGAAAACATGTTTTTTTCCTTCTCACGAGAATAATAACTTTACTTTCTTTTTTCTTGAGATCATATAAAAGGCCGATACTTTTCTTTTCCCTTTCCTTTTGTTTTTATGTTCTCTTTTCTGTTCTTTGTTATGTAGGAATCTTATAGCGATTGATATAAATAAGGAATTGGAATTAAAAGATAACTAGTTCTGTTTAGAACATAAATCTGTAAAGTTCATTTTTCAATTTAATATTTTCTAGGTAAATTTTATTTAAGTTTAATTTTGTAAGAAAATATATAAATAATTTTTTAATATATTTTAATATAAATTAATTTAATAATATTAAATATAAAATAATAAAGAGATCAATGATGAAAAATTGGATAACTGTGTTGGATTGAAAAGGAGAATGCGGTCAGTGTGGGAGCTTGTAGCTAGCAAGGGCTTTTGTGTTCTGACCTATAATTTCTCTATGCATTCATTGGGTATTTGCTGTATCTTTTTGGGTTTATATGTAGTTCGTTGGTGGGGCTCTTCAGGGTGATCCATGTAGGGTATTTGGTGTTCATTGGGGGTGCTTTTCAGGGTTCTATTTGGAGGTCTTGCGATTAAAAGGGGTTGTTGATATTTTTCTTTGGAGGTTTCTTTTTTTCGTCCTTTTTTTTGGATGGAGGACCATAGGGCTTCTAGTAACCTCATGATCACTGGTGTTGGGCTCTTTCCTACACATCTTCTTCATTCGTGCATGTGTAGTCGTCTGATGCTTTTTATGGTGGGGGGAACTCTAAATTGAACAAAGTAAATGGGTGCCTTCCAAGGAGTAATGATAGTCTTGTTTTTGTCATTTAACTTGAATTAGTTATGGAAGATGTGGTTTATAGGAGCAAGCATGCTCTGATTTGTCAATTTCTGGAGATTCAAATTTCTTTGTCGGCTTTGGAAACTTGGATTCGTCAAACATGACATATTGAAGGAGACATAGAGATTATGCTTGCTGCGAACAACTATTTTATGGTTGTCTTTACATGCTTGTCTGATCGGAATTCTATTTTTAGAGGGTTTCATATTTTATAATCATGTGGTCTTGTTTATTAAACCATAGCATGTGAAACAAAATCTCAACAATAAATTCAAAACATGTAGTATATGTAGAACAAGATACTCAACACAAATTCCATAGAAGTTGATCATTAACGACAATAGCAACAAGTTTCTACCAATGTTCTTTCTAAGAGCATTAATCATAAACAACTAAAAACCTAACTATTTGCTTCTATGTCAAGCACCTACATTTCAATGCCAATTCGTCCAATTTTGCTTGAAATTCCTCAATTGTTGCATTATCATTCTCATCCAGCCATTCCTCAACAATATTTAGTTCCCCACTGATATCATCTGTAACGCTTGTCTCCATCGTCCCCTTGTTTTTGGCCTCTGTCACCCTACTCTTCATGTCGCGAACATAACATTCCAGGTTGTTTTTAGCAAGATGTTTCTTTACCATTTCTTCATCCTCTTTTTTAAAGACTTCTGCGTCAGCCACCATTCTATCTATCTCCTCCTTGCTCAGTCTCTCACGCTCATTTGTAACAGTAATCTGGTTGCATAACCCTGTTCCCACATCCTGGGCAAAAACTGTAAGAATTCCCTCCACATCCACTTGAAAGTGAACTCTTATACTTGGCACCGCACACCGGGTAGGTGGAATCCCCTTGAGGACAAATTTACCCAGCAAATTGTTGTGTGAAACCAAAGCTCTCTCGCCTTCATAAATTAGAAAACTTACACTTGTTTGGTTGTCAAACATTGTGGTGATAGACGTCTCTTTTAGAGTAGGAATGGGTGTATTGCGGGGAACTACTACTAACATGACGCCATCACTGATAGAAATTCCAAGACTCAAAGGAGTGACGTCCACCAAGACTAAGCTAACTTTTTCTTTGTTCAGAGAAGCTACATGCAGAGCTGCACCATAAGCAACTGCCTCGTCTGGGTTTACACTTTTGCAGAGCTCCTTTCCGTCGAAGGATTGACTTAGCAATTCATGTACCTTGGGTATGCATGAAGAACCTCCTCACAATGTCATTTTTTTATGTCTACCTAGAATTTTGACACTCGATCCAGCAAATCCTATTCTTTTCTAAAAAAAGATCTGATAGTTGTGCCACATGTACATTCACATAGAAAAATAGGGAAAAGGTTGTGAAAAGGAGGTTGCCTTGGTCAAATTCTTGTATAGGAATCAACTCTGAAATTGAAATAATATTGCATAAAGAAAAGTAAATATGAAGGTAAATATTAAATCTACCTTTCCAATACATTCATGAATAGATATTGAGATCGCACATATTCATAAAAATATTCAAATTGTATTTGTTGACCTTGGAATGTAGAAAAGAACCAAGGATACAAAGTCACAAATGCATGGATGAGAATTAACAAAGTGTCTTTTTTCTTGCTTGAGAAACTCCTCTACTTGGCCATCATGGGAGAGAAGCTTTCTATCATGGATAATATTGTCTTTAAAGTGTTCTAGATACTTGGATAGATGCTAGACTTGGATTCTTGCCTTAAAATCTTGAATTCACTTGATTGATAGATTGCTTGATTATTGTTATGGCTTCTTGGATGCCAGATTGAGGAGAGATGGGGTGTTTATATATACTCCATCACACATTCAAGGATTCAAAATTAAGTCATCCTCCCATGGGATCTAATTTCCCATCAAAACACCACAATAGGCTCCAGTTCAAATTTGGGCCTAATCCTTGAGGAACAAAAAGCCCTGGGCAGTTTGTTCATAGGAGAAAGCATTAGGATTTGAATGAGAATCCAAGAAGATAGGGTAGATGCAAGATTGGGGGGGATATGTAGTTGGATCAAGGATGATTGATAGGGAGGTTCTCCTAAGAACTGCTCCTAGTTCTTCTCCAAGTCTCTCTTGGGACTTTTAGGCTTCTAGGTCTCTAGTAGCCCTATGTTTGAGGTTTTTGGGCTTTAACAAAAAAAATTACAAATAAGCCCCTAGACATATTGGTGATCTAGATACCCTTTTCAAAGACCCTAAATATTTTTTTGGTCTTGGTGTTTAGTCTGTCCATACACTGTCCAAACCCTAATTGGGCTATTTTGCAAGGAAACAAACTAGTCTCCTATCTCTTGAGTCAAAATCCACTCAAATGGATTCAATAATCCTCCAATTTGCAATCAATGCTCTGTATGAACCTACCTCACAGCTCTCATTCATTGGATTTATTCTTCCAATCAACTTCTGTAAGTTATAGTCCACTACTCTCTTGCTTTCTAGTCAGATGATGGAAGAGCTCACCTAGGGAAAAATTTAAAATTCACAAACACCACTTCGATCTAGAACCCAAACAGAAAGAAAACTATTGTACAAAGAATCCATTTTCATTCCCGCAAAGGCTGAGTGATTTCCACGGTGGGAACTCAAGATGGAGCCATTTTAACTATGTACACCTTGTTTAGTCCAAAGACTTAGAACTAGGAACAAGAATTTATTTACCTAAACAGACTAAAATAAAAACTCAAACCAGTGCACACAAAATAATAAAATTATGAATCCTAACTATCCACAAGGAAATATTTTCTTATTCAATCAATTGGACTCAAATGGAAAACCAATTTCAAAAACATTGTCAATGAACCTAAAAATATCAAAATGCTTGGTATTGGAAATCATGCCAAAAATGGTGTCAACCTCCGTACAATGTTCATAAAAACCTTAAATATGGCCATCCTCCATGTTTCAACCAATTTATCTGACCCATAACTACTTTAGGGCAAGTTTCATCCTTTTTTCCAAATGTTGTCATGCAACATTAAAAAGTTGCAAAAGTTGCTATAGAAACTTTTTGCATCTCTTACATTTTCATCCACCATAATGTATGGACCCAAACTATGGGTTCCAAATGATGGTAAATGGTGTCCTAAGACCTTTTAGATAATTTCAACATGAAAACAAAACCTTCTACCCATTTTTCCCAATTTTGGCTTACATGACAACTTTTGGCCAACCTTGGCTCAAGTTGCCCAACTTTGGAAAACCAAACAAAAAGCTTGTAAACTTTCACAACTTTAGCTAATGGACTATGGGATAGTATTTATTCATTCCATGATCTTGATTGAATCTCACACCAAAATTTGAGGGTTTTTAAAACAAGTAACCCCTAGGTGCTCTTGCACCATTCTCCCCCAAAAGAAAAGAGCCTAAGTCACATCTAGTGACATTAATGCAAAGATCAATTCCTAGATTTTTTAAATCACCTTCAGGTACCCAAGTAGCTTGTGCTTCTAGTATATTTGTCCACTTGATTAGATGCTTCCTATAATTTCTGTGTCGAGTCTTCTTGGTAACCCTTTGTAAGAATTTGCCTAAGGCAAAGAATGAACACCAAGATCTAGAAGCTCAAGAGATAGCACAAGAGAGACAAAATATGATATGATCAAATGATCAAATAATGAATAATAGATTGAATGATTGATTACATATAATGTAGAATGCCTCAATATATAGGCAATGCATGATAACTAGAAGTTATGCAAGTGATAAGCTATCAACTAGACATGGTGGAATCACATGTCCACCGAAGGTGTATCATCTTCCATTGTACATCAAAGTATGTGCAACATGTGCAACAATGAGAGGATGATAATGTGATAAGAGCACTAAAGGTGGATCTCACACACAAAGAGGTATGTGATGACTATATCCACCCTAAAATGGTCGTCTAAACTTTGGGCCCCATTTATTCAATTTGTCAAATATCAATTTCCTAAATCAATGCTTTGCAATTTTCAAATCAATTCCTTGATCAAATCGCAATTAAATCAATAATTCAAATATTTCTAAGGTTTGATCATTTCATCAATAATTTTATTTAATTAAAAGAAATATTCTCTTTTAAATAAATAAAATAGGCTTATTTAATTAAAAGAAATATCTTAAATAAAATAATCTTATTTAATTAAAACCCCTTTTAATTGAATGATTTTATCTTATTTAATTAAATATTTTTCTTTTTATTAAATAAACTTATCTTATTTATTTAAAAGATAATTCCTCTTTTAAATAAATAAAATCCCCACTTAAAGCAAAATCTGTGATGGAAAAGGAAATAAATCAAATAAAAACAAAACAAAAATCTTTTTCCTGATTCTTTCAATAATTTTATTTAATTGAAAGAAATATTCCCTCTTAAATAAATAAAATAACTTTATTTAATTGAAAGAAATATCTTTTAAAATGAAATAAATTTATTTAATTAAAATCTTTTTTAATTAAATGATTTTATCTTATTTAGAATGATATCTCTCTTTTAATTAAATAATGTTATCTTATTTAATTAATAGAGAATCATTCTTTTAAATAAATAAAAAATCCTCTTAAAGCTCTTTGTGATGAAAAAAGGGAAACAAATAATTAAAAATAAATAAAATCCCTTTTCTCTACACACTTTCTAAAAAATGAGCTTTATTTCCTCTTTTTGGATTTATCCCACATTGCTCTTGAGGATGCATTCTCTTCCACATTTTCCTATATAAGGAGCCCTCTTCTTCTCATTTCAGATCCCAGAATTTTTATGTTATTGTTATACTGCAGGTTTGGAGAGCAATCTTGGAAGAAGCTTTTGAGCACATTTGGAGCTTGGATATTTGAGACTTCTTTCTTCTTGTCTTCTTCTCTCATGCCTTATGGCAATCCATAGTTTAGATTAATATTGCATTCACATAATAGTTTAAATTCATGTTTCCTTTCATAGATTAACATTGTATAAGCATTCATTTCAATAGAATATTTTATTTCTTGCATTGTTATCATCTAGACTAGTTTCATTTACATGCAATAACTTGATGATCATGGAGATTAGCATGCCTGCTATTCATCTTTGAATCTCTCATTTCTTGGTGTACTTGCATGGGCATAACTAGGTCAATCTGAGGGCCTCATATACAAACCCCTGCACTCCACGAATAAAGAGCTTTGAATTGTTGTTTGAGACCTCATTCTTGAGTGTTCTTAAATGTAATGATTCACAAAAGTGTGACTACTTTCTAGCACACATTTTTGGCGCCCACCGTGGGGCAGAAAAGATTAATTTCTAGCCTCATTCTTGATTGGTTTTTTAGTTTTAGTGTTGGTTCCAGGCCTTGTACGGCCATGTACAGATTGAAAACCCTATAATATAGTAATGGATGGATATAATGATGGATCCTCTTTCTCATGCTTTTGGTTTGGTTCATTTTTATAAAAAAATGAATAAGTTATGATCATTTTGGTGAAAGTGGGTATTTGCAGAATTGAGATTATTTGAATACAATCAGATTGAAATATCTGGTATGGATAAATTGTGAAGAATCAGTATCTCTAATAATATTCATTGAAAAGATACATGAATTATCTTTCATTTTATTTTGGTTTGAGTCATTTTTATGCAGATTTGTGAAAGTTATGGGCATTTGAGTGAAAACTAGTTTTTAACAATCTGTATTGGAGTTGCAGGCAATGATTTATTCTTAGAAAATGATTTATGAATGGGAAAAATAAATGGCTTACATATTTGGAAACTAGATTCATTAATAGTTACTATGAAATTGGTTTGGTTTCATTTTGATTCTTGTTGAGAAAGATATGTGATTCCCTAGGTAGGGCCTGGTGTTTTAAATCTGGTTTATGACAGAAAAATGGCAGTCTGAAAAGGTTATTGGTTGAGGAACCAAATTGAATCATAAGACCTTGTAATTTTGGGGAATGATAGTTCTTGATGTTGGCTAAAAACTTCATTCTTTCCAAAAATTTTAATATTGTGATTTTATGGGTCAAATAAATCAATCTTTAAAGACTGTCTTGAAGACAACAATGTTACATATCTTACGGTTTGCCATTGATTTGTCTTGATTCTATACTTTCGGATGTTTGCTAAATGCTGGATTGCAGATCTTTGGACCTAAGGTGAGTTCTTAAAATCTCTATAACACTTGGTTTGGGCATAAAATTAATCTCTCATGTGTTTGGCTTGAGTGTTACATGCTTTTATAGAACACATTTTTGATGCTCTTAATGGGAAATGAATGAACATAGATTTGCTTTTATACAAGTTTGTGTTTAAGTGAATTCTTGTGTTTAAATATTAATTAATTCTTGGTTTCAAATATCAAAACATCTCATTGAGTAATCTAGGGCATGGATTCATTCCTAGTTTACATGAAGAGTTAAATGCACCACTTTGTGGACTCACTTCATGTTTACTTGGAAAGTTAAATATTTCATGATTCAAACCCTCTTGCACTTATGAGTAGTATTGATTAGTAGTCTTAGATTACTTGTGATTGATCTAGATTGCTATCTTTGGTTATTGGACTCGCTAATCTGCCGGCCCCTCATTTTCGCCCTATGGTTGCAATCTCAGCGCCACATTAAAGGGGAGGGGTCTACAGGAAAGAAGCGTTAATTGTTCCACTAGGCAACCCTTTTATGCTTTTTAGAACTCACTTGTTTTCTAAGTTGTGGACTCGTTTGTAGCTTGTGTGGGGTGTTAAGTGTTCCACCTTGTGGACTCACCTCATATTTTCTTTAAGCGTTAAGTGTTCCACCTTTAGTTCTTTTCAATACTTTTTGATAGAGAATTACTTACTTTTCATTTTTTTAGAAGGCCTGCTTGGAGATTTCATCACCTCAAGGGATGACCTTAACTCCCGTGTTCCGACGGAGTATAAATATCAGGAGGTGAATCCAAAGACACCTCTCTTGGGAATGAGTTAGATTTCACTCTTGGCTAAGCCTCAAAGAACTTTATACCTTTGAGAAGTGAAGGAGGAGATTTGGGTTACCATCTCCCCCTAGCTGTGTGATTTATAATTCTTCTCATCTATGGATTTGGGCCTCACGTACCTTGCGTATATCGAGGACACCCTTTAGAAAAGCCATGTATATCCTTGTAGACAGCTTGCTAGGATGTTGTTGTGTTCAGAGTGCCTGCTAAAACATATCCAAGAACATACACAAGTAGAATCTTTAAGAAGTAGCATACTAAGTCACTATTCTTGTTCATGTGCAAGGTTGCTTTGCCCCTTGCTCATTGTTTGAAGACAATTGCTTGCTTGAACTCCCTAATTGTTGTCTTATGTACCTGATCATTGATAAAAATCTATTGATATACTTGCTTGATCTTTGAAAATGAACACAAAAACTGAGTTCCTGAGTTGAAGCACCAACCTTTTTTACAGCTTGCTCGATCTTCTACCTTGTTGTCACCTTGGGAATAATTTTCAAGTTAAAAGACTATTCTTGGTGAGAGTTTATCTCTAGAATTGTTAGCCACATTCTTGGAGAATTTTAGTACTCTTTTTGTCCGAACCATTTCCATCAAATTCAATTTCAATTACATTTTGGTCTAGTCCAACCTCCTGATTCAAAAGTGCAAGGGTAGTCACCCTTTGATTTGAAGCACCTCTTTGACAGTGTTGGTAATGTCTTTTGCAATTTCTATCTTACCATCTCTCTTTGGACATTAGAGAACTTTGATTATCCTAGTTTGGTGTTCACATTTTGTGAGGTCATCTTATCACCAAACGTCTTCTATTCTCAGTCTTCCTTGGTTAGTCCAGGTAAGATCCTAGGTGTTGTCTTGTTGCTCAACATCTCAATGAACGTTAATGGTATCAATTGCACAAGATGAATCTTCCCATGTTTTTCTTCTAAAGTCTTCTCTTCACATGAGATATTCTTCTCATCTTCTTGATTATTTTCCTCTTATTATCTAGTCTACCTTCTTCTATTCATCTCTTCTATTCATTTCTTCCATGCTTGATTCTTCTTCTTCCAGAACCATGAATTTTAACTATCTTGCTATGGAACCTATCTTGAAAATGGATGATCTTGAACTCATTGCTGAATTCGAAGAGTTTTGTTCCTCTAACAGTTCTTCTAAATATGGCAAAGGTGATAAACTTAAGATAAAAATAGAAAAAAGATTGAAAGAATCACCTGCCTTTGCTAGAATCATATGTTTGATCCTATCACAACCTCCTTCTTCTAAAATTCCTTCATCTTCTAATTCTTCCAAGTCATACCATGATTCTTCTAAACATTCTTCATATTCTAAGTCTTCTCATCATTCTTCATCTCCCAAATCTTATCACGACTATTCTAAACATTATTCAAATTCCTCATTATCTAAGTCTCCTTCTTCCACTAGGTCTTCACCTTCCTCTTCTTCACGATCTCGTTCCTCTTCTACTTCTCCCAAGAGTCTTACTTCTCTTCATGAGACACACCATAATGAGCAACAAGACAATCCTTGTGATGCCTCTTCCATGAAGAGTGACACACCCATCTTTGATGACTATGATGACTACGATGACTATGATGATGGACAATGTAATGATACCTCTGAAACCCCTATTCCTAAGAGTCCTCCTCGTCGTGTGCTCGTGCTTACTGGAAAAGGGTCATCACATTGGATAGATTGTGATGGTGATCCATATGACTTTGATTTTGAAAGAGACTTTGATGATTTCTGTGAACAATACCTAGATGATACATCTACTTCACTTGAGGAAGAGAAAGCTCAGTGTGCTGATTATAAACGTAAATACTATAAGAATGTATCCTCTAAGAACTCTCATGCTAAAAATAAAGATTATACTCTCAAGAAAGATCATGTTAGTGTTGAACCTTTGTCTTGTGATGGTTCCCTTCCATCCCCTACTTCCTCCAATACCCATACATTTCCTAAAGCTTCCAAGCCTATCAAATCTTTCACAAATCCTGCATCCAACATAAGTCCTAATGTTTTTCATGCAATTCCCTATAGTTATCCTCAAGGGCCATCTCTTAAAGATACTCAAGCTAACCCTCACTTGGCTGCAAATACTTTCGATAATGCTAAATCTAAAGAGCCTAAGCCTTTATGTACTATAATGTCTACTTTAGCTATTCCTTCACCATCTCTGCCAAAGTCTTCCATACAACTCCAACCTGCTTCCTTGTCCTTAGAAGTGGCTTCATGTCAGGAGGACTCTAAAACTGATACAGAAAAGAATATAAAGAAAGATCAAGATAAAAAACCCTCCATTTCATCCACTCCTTTTTATGATGTTCTCTATCCACATCATGGTTCTTTTGATCCTTTACACCCTTCCTCATTTATTCCACCATGTCTTAAGTCTTCTCCGAAGAAAGATCAAGCTACTACCCACACTGTTGAGCTTATTGATAATGAAAATAACCTTACCACACTTGCACTTTCCAAAGATGATACTTCTATTAAGGTTATTAAAAATGGTGTTGTTACTTCCGATGTTAAGCCTATTCAAGAGACAAATCCTACGCTTATGCTATCCAAAGATCCTTGTCAAGATCAAAGTCTTCCATCTTCTTGCTCTACCACTCCATGTTTACTTCCACTTTCTGCTCTTCCTAAGTCTTTGCAAGCTTTGAATGATCCTATCAAAGACATTGCTCTTATTCAAGATGTCCAGGATTCTATTGAAAATTCTAATGCTCACTCTAAAGATGCTGATATCCTTGGTTGTCATATAGATGCTGATGAACTTATTGATTATCCTTTTGCATCTTCCACTTCCATCCTTGGACCTCTTCCACCACTACTAAGGGCTTCACTTCTGCCTTCCATCTTGGGTCCTTATGTCCCTTCACTTTTCCCTCCTAACTCTCCTTATTCGCCATCCATCTTGGGTCCTTACGTCCCTCTAGCTCCTATCTTTCCTCAAGATCAACATAGATGCATACCCTTGAATCCTTTTTATCCACCCACCCATCTAAACCAGTCATATCCTCCTCCTTCCACAAGTCCCAAGTCCTTTGGAAGTAACTTGAATGTTCAATACAAGAAAAAGAAGCAATACAAGAATCCATCAAAAAAAGAAGATCACCATGTCTCCTCTAATAGACATGGAAGCATAAAGTCCAAAGAGATATCTAAGAAAAAAACTACAAGACAAGTATGGGTTCCAAAATCCATCATTAAAGATATTCTCTCTAGATCATCAAAAGGAAATAAAAAGCCTATGGCTATATGGATTCCAAAATCTCTCTTGAAAGAGTCTGGTGTTGAGCAAAAAGTAAAGTTGACATTCAAGCTTCCAAAGGCTCCCACTTCATTTCCCTCCAAAAATATTCTTCCATTCCATGCGTCTAAACCACAACCTCTGCTATCCATTCACCATATTCCTTCACGTTTTCCTTCATTCACGATTCCTCCATCCTCTCACCACCCTTCAAGGTATGTGTTGATGTTGAGCTTGCCTTCCTTTCCATCTACCCTTTCACAATCCTTCCATGCATTATCCTTTTACCTTCTATCATTTTTCCTCATTTGCCTATTCCTCCTATCTTCCAACCTCACTCGCTTTACATAAAACTTTATCCTCCATTTTTATCTTCCATCTCCCTTTCCCTATCAGCATCTTTGAGCATATCATTTTGAATCCTTGGCATATCATGGTTTATCCTTTCAAGGAGCATTATCTAAAAGCTTGCCTTCTTCCAAAAATTATAAAAAGAGAAAAAAAATGAAAAAAGAGGAAAAAAATGAAAAAATTGAAAATGTGCCTTGGTGAAAACCTAGAAATAGGCACCTTGGTAGCAAAAGTAAAGAGAAATAAATTCATCCTATGGTGAAAACCACTCCCTTGTGGCACTTTGGATAAGTATCATGATGAAAACCTGGCAATTAGGCATCATGCATAGTTCTTCTACATATTTCATCCATTCCGTCTTCTCTCTTTGATCTTGACAATGTTGATCTATACACGAACATTTAGCTATCTTATGAGCTATCTTAGATTGGTCTTGCTTTCATTCCCTTCCTATTTAGCCTTCATATTTATCTTCTTCCATTCATTTTCACTTGTCACTATCCTTTTCCCCTTTGGTCTTGATCTAATAAAAAAGAGTAAAACATGATGCTATGAAGCCTCTTGACCTGTCTACTCCTTTGGACTGCATCCTTTCTTTCTTTTGCATTTCTCTTCTATGACTTATCTTATGTTGACCTTTCATTGCTTGTCCAAATGCGCTTTACATGACAATTTTTCCTAGTTTGGGTACTCTTGAGGAATTTGTCCTTGAGGATTTATTCCCTTCACCCTCCTTCATTCTCTTGTCTTCCATCTCTTCCACCATCTTGCTATTCCCTCTTGTCCTCCACCTCACTAGACATTGGGACTACATGATGTGATCTTGCTTGGGAGTTTGATGCTCATTTTGTCTAGGGGCATCCTTTGTACATACTTATTGAACCTGAAAAAATCCAAAAAAATGATATATTGTTAAAAATCCTAAAAATTGGAAAATGTCATAAAAAAATGATCATCTTAGTGAAAACCTAGCAATAGGCACTTTGATGTATCTCAAAAAAATTATATATTCCAAAAATACCAAAAAATTAAAAAATTAAAAAAAAAAAGAAAAAAAGTGCCTTGGTGAAAACTTGGAAACAGGCGCCTTGGTAGAAAAATACAAAAAAATTATAAAAAGTCTTGAAAAAATTCTTCCAAGTGGTGAAAACCTGGAAACTGGTGCTACTTGAGGCCTTTGCACCCCTATTTCTTAGCATGCGTCCTCGACACTTAGCCTTTCCCCATCATACCTTGTCCTTGTTGCCTTGGTTTGGAATTGGTCTTTGTCTTTGTCTAGAGGGCATCACTATGTTAGCTTTGGTCTCTTGGATATGCTTGTCTTTAGGACACCTCGCAAACAGTATTTTTCAACACCAACCCAACTGTGTTTTTCAACACAACCCCCGACATCGAGTGTTTTTCAACACTTATCAGTTTGGTCTTATCTAGTTTGGTCATGTGATCTTACCTGCTAGCAAGCATTCGATCCTTATCCTTGGAACTCAGTATCAGTTTACACACTTAAAATTTTTAAATGCAACACTTAATGCTTGAGATATGTCATGATTTTTTTTTGTGTCCTGACTGTTATTGATTTTCGTTGAATGTCCTTGTCTAATAAGTCTCTCCATGATGCATCACTAGAAGACTTGGGGCATGGGGCATGTTTTTATTTGTTTTCTGCTTGTGGGTGTTGTCTTGAACCTCTTCTATGTCTCTTGTTGTCTCCTTGACACACTTAGGAGATTCAAGGCATCATCCTTGACTATTTTTGCACAACCATTCTCATGGTCATCCAGACGTTTATGCCTTGATGCGAGCATGGTTTTGCTACATTAAATTGGGTAAGCTAACATTGCAGTCATCTTGATCTTTATGTCTTTGATGCTCATGTTAGAATATTTCCACATTCCAATCTGATATCAATCACATTCATATCTTCATAGTTGTATTTGTGACTAGTGATGATTGTGTGATCATCCGATGTCCGGTAATAATGGCCCTATGATGAAAATAAGTTCCTTACATTCTCTAATGAATGAAGAACATAAAATCCTATGTTACAGTTGCTCTATTTCAAGTACACCTTTGCATTTTCATGTAGCTTACATTGTTAGACCTCATGTTAATTTGCATTTATAGGCTGCATTATGAGTTTGAGAGGGTTTCCTTCATCTTTCTTGTGGACTTTTAGTCAACTGTGGTCACATTTTGATCTTCATTTCCTTACCTTCTTTCGTGATCTCAATCGAAATTCCCTATCTTAAACAGTTGATTGATTTTGGGGCATCTTCTTTCTAGAGGCAAATTCTCTTTTTTCTCTCCATTTCTTTTCATTTCTTCCAAACTTCTATCTTCCATTCGCTTTCACCCCACTTATTTTCTTCTAATTCAACCTTGGGGCATAATCTTTCTTACTGATCTACCTTGGTTCTGTGATTTTTTTTCTTTCATCTTACATCAAGAACCTTATCTTTAGTTCGATTTGATCAAATTTATCAATTTACTGTTTCTCCTCTATCTCATTTCGATTTTGATCACAAGGGGGCAGTACCTACCAAACTTCATTGCTTGATTCAGCTTTATCAAATTTATCAATTGCTTCTTTTGGGGAAACCTTGCTTGAGATTCTTATCTCTTATTTGAGACTTGACAATTACCTATTCACAGGTGTTGGCCTTATCTTTTTAGTCTGCTTATCTATGTCCTGATGTGTTCCCATTCGTCGAACACACATCTGGGTTGTTTTGTGATCCCAAATCGATCTCACACTTCAATTCCATTCTTTGACTGCATGTGATCCCGAGTCGACCTCACATTAGTCAAAGAGGGGAAAATGTATTCACCCTAAAATGGTCGCCTAGACTTTGGGCCCCATTTATTCAATTTGTCAAATATCAATTTCCTGAATCAATGCTTTGCAATTTTCAAATCAATTCCTTGATCAAATCGCAATTAAATCAATAATTCAAATATTTCTAAAGTTTGATCATTTCATCAATAATTTTATTTAATTAAAAGAAATATTCTCTTTTAAATAAATAAAATAGGCTTATTTAAGTAAAAGAAATATCTTAAGTAAAATAATCTTATTTAATTAAAACCCCTTTTAATTGAATGATTTTATCTTATTTAATTAAATATTCTTCTTTTTATTAAATAAACTTATCTTATTTATTTAAAAGATAATTCCTCTTTTAAATAAATAAAATCCCCACTTAAAGCAAAATCTGTGATGGAAAAGGAAATAAATTAAAAAAAAACAAAACAAAAATCCTTTTCCTGATTCTTTCAATAATTTTATTTAATTGAAAGAAATATTCCCTCTTAAATAAATAAAATAACTTTATTTAATTGAAAGAAATATCTTTTAAAATGAAATAAATTTATTTAATTAAAATCTTTTTTAATTAAATGATTTTATCTTATTTAGAATGATATCTCTCTTTTAATTAAATAATGTTATCTTATTTAATTAATAGAGAATCATTCTTTTAAATAAATAAAAAATCCTCTTAAAGCTCTTTGTGATGAAAAAAAGGAAACAAATAATTAAAAATAAATAAAATCCCTTTTCTCTCCACACTTTCTAAAAAATGAGCTTTATTTCCTCTTTTTGGATTTATCCCACATTGCTCTTGAGGATGCATTCTCTTCCACATTTTCCTATATAAGGAGCCATCTTCTTCTCATTTCAGATCCCAGAATTTTTATGTTATTGTTATACTGCAGGTTTGGAGAGCAATCTTGGAAGAAGCTTTTGAGCACATTTGGAGCTTGGATATTTGAGACTTCTTTCTTCTTGTCTTCTTCTCTCATGCCTTATGGCAATCCATAGTTTAGATTAATATTGCATTCACATAATAGTTTAAATTCATGTTTCCTTTCATAGATTAACATTGTGTAAGCATTCATTTCAATAGAATGGTTTATTTCTTGCATTGTTATCATCTAGACTAGTTTCATTTGCATGCAATAACTTGATGATCATGGAGATTAGCATGCTTTCTATTCATCTTTGAATCTCTCATTTCTTGGTGTACTTGCATGGGCATAACTAGGTCAATCTGAGGGCCTCATATATAAACCCCTGCACTCCACGAATAGAGAGCTGTGAATCGCTGTTTGAGACCTCATTCTTGAGTGTTCTTGAATGTAATGATTCACAGAAGTGTGACTACTTTTTAGCACACAATGACAAATATCACACCTAAAGTGAAAATTATCCTAACCATGTGCTAAAATGAAATGCGAACTCCTAGGTGTCACAATGACAACTAATATGCAAATGCATTATCCTAAGTAAACTTAAGTAAAGTGTAATTAGTGAATATTTAATTACACCAACACCCCCCCTTAAGTGCAACTTAGGGGAATGCACTTAAGCTCACAATGCAAGATGGGTCCCAGCTACTAGGCCATGTTAGGTACCCATGTACAATATGCAAGAGAAAAAGATAATGCAATCTCTTATAAAGTGGAGAAAGAGGGAAAACCACATGGGAAAAACCCTCCCCCAAAAAGAGAGATGAATACAATAATAGAATATGAGAGAGAAGACCTCATGTGAGGAAAATATCCCCCCCATAAGAGAGAAGTAGTGGAAGAGAGACCAAGTAGCCCCCCTTAGTGTAGAATGAACACCAATGGTAGATGCTCCAAGCTCGATGTAGAAACTTCTCCAGGAGTGTAGAACAACACTCTTCCCCTTAGGAAGAAACAAGACCAAAGGTGTAGATAGGAAGCCTCCTCCCCAATCTATAGGAAGAAACCTCAAAAAGTATGGAATCTCTAAAACCTGCTCAAGTGTCCCCAAGTCAAAGATGAAAGGTGCCTCCTCCAAATCATGTGTACTAAGCCACTCTGCTGAAAAAGACAAATCAGGATCAACTAAGGATGATTGTAGAACATGTACCAAAGACCCAAGTATCTCCTCTAAAGATAAAGTGACCTCCTCCAACTGTTGTATTAAAGTATCAACAATCATGTCACCCTCGAAAGAATGATCAAGTAGAGAATGAATGTGAGAGTCAGCATGCTCCCTCGCAACAACTGAAGAAGGATCATTTCACCAAAGAGAAGATGAATATCATCAATGAAGTCTCCCAAATCTGAAATGTAGGACTCCACAAACAAACCTGCAATGTCTGTCAAGTAGTCATCCAATGGAACCAAGTCTGGAAGACAATGAATATCCTATTGCACTGAATCACCTGAACCCATGGCTATGTGAATGCAAGCATCATCAGGAGAAACACTAGATGTGATATCAATAGGAGGAGAAGGAGCTGCAACTGGAGGTTCTGGATGTTTTGGAAGTGGAGGAATATGTGGATCTCCATACATTTTCCAAATAATAGTCCAAAGATTATTCATTGTTTCATCTTCATAGCCATCAAGGGAATCCATAACATCCATATCCATATTCAAATAGATAACCTTAACAACTTCTGAGTAAGAGTCACAATTATAAGGACTTTTAGGTCTATACTCATACAAATAGGACAATAGGTTATGCTCACTAAGATGAGCAAGAACCAATTCACTCCAATTCTTATAGTTCCCTCTTGTCAACTTAATTAAACCATCCATGATGTAATTCTCACATGAAACAATGACATAAAAAAATCAATGCACCCCCCAAAATGCAATGAGCCAAAGAACCCCCCCAAAATAGATGATTTTGGCACTTTATATATAGTGTGTGTACAATTGCCACTTGCCAAAATGAACCAAAGTGGACTTTTGATTTTTATAATTACATTAGAAAATATGAAGCTATAGTAGACTCAAAAAAATAAGACACAAGATCTCTCAAGGATCTAACAAATTACAAGTGCCAAAAATAGGCCAAAATAGACCAAATTTTGAAAGTACTATGTCTACTCAAAATTTTTTCAAACTGATACCAGATCTGGAAAGTAGACAAAAAATCATGAACTTTCAAAAAAAATAGCACCTGAAAATGTGTCCATATGAGCCCAAACGAAGCCTCTAAAGTTGTAAAAATCAAGATTTGCAATTTTTAGAAAATATCAGAAATAGAGATCAAAAATTACCTACACCATTGTGTAGATCATGAAATTCTACCCCAAAACAAAAACAATTGCTTGAAAAAAGGAGTTCGGATGACTGAGATATCGTTGTTTGAAAATCGCCCCTGAAATTATTTTTTCTGAATCACCGCTGCCAAACCTTGAAAATTCAAATGGCTCTAGATTTGGCTTCAGATGTCCGATTTGGATGAAACAAAATTTGATTTTGGGGTATTTGGACCTCCTCAATGTGATGCCAACCTCTGATTTGCATCATCAAGCTCCAACTTTGACCTGCAATAAAAATCTCTCAAAATAGGCTATACAATGAAACTCCTATGGCTCTGATACCATGTAAGAATTTGCCTAAGGCAAAGAATGAACACCAAGATCTAGAAGCTCAAGAGATAGCATAAGAGAGATAAAATATGATATGATCAAATGATCAAATAATGAATAATAGATTGAATGATTGATTACATATAATGTAGAATGCCTCAATATATAGGCAATGCATGATAACTAGAAGTTATGCAAGTGATAAGCTATCAACTAGACATGGTGGAATCACATGTCCGCCGAAGGTGTATCATCCTCCATTGTACATCAAAGTATATACAACATGTGCAACAATGAGAGGATGATAATGTGATAAGAGCACTAAAGGTGGATCTCACACACAAAGAGGTATGTGATGACAACTATCACACCTATTTGTGGAAATTATCCTAACCATGTGCTAAAATGAAATGCAAACTCCTAGGTGTCACAATGACAACTAATATGCAAATGCATTATCCTAAGTAAACTTAAGTAATGTGTAATTAGTGAATATTTAATTACACCAACACCCTTGAATCCAACACCTTCTCTTCTTGAGGCTTGATTTGGGGAGGTAAGGTCAGTTCAAGGTCCATTTCTGTAATAGTAGGAACTCCTTCACTTCCCTCCAGACTGGGACCTTTGTACTGAACTAGGTCTATTCTATTAAAGACATGAGACAAAGCTAGGTCTATTGCTAAATATATCTTGTAAGCATTGTTGCCATATTTGGCTAGAATTTTGCAATGACATATTCTCCTCATTTGTAGTTTACTTGGCACTCCTTTATGAAGTCTAGCCTTGTTTAGATGGGCCATGACCAAATCTCCCACTTCAAAATGTGCATCCTTCCTCTTGATATCAACCTTGTCCTTCATCTTTTTAGTATTCTCAATTAGAGTTCTTCTCACCTTCTTATGCACTTCCTTCATGGATTGTGCAAAGTCTTCAGCATGTCCACCCCTTCCTTTCATGTCTTTGAGGTCTCTAAGTTCATATACAGCCCTAGGGTGTTGATCTAGGTGGATGTTACCACTAAAAATTCAATCAAAGTTCATTTGCTCAAGTTATAGACAGTCAAATTTTGAGGAAAAATAGTTGACTGGTCAAAGCTTGACCAAATCTAGTTGACTTTTGAAGACTTGGTAAAATTGGAGGTCTCTATGTTCATATACACCCCTAGGGTGTTGATCTAGGTGGATTTTACCACTAAAAATTCAATCAGAGTTCATTTTCTCAAGTTATGGGTAGTCAAATTTTGAGGAAAAATAGTTGATTGGTCAAAGTTGACCAAATAGTATAAAAAAATCTTGAAATATTTTTGAGATTTTCAGAATTTTTTTATGCTATAGTTGACCAACAAAGAATTTGATCTCACCAAACATACTCATTTCAAATTCAGTTTGCATTTCGTTTGAGAAACTTTTACATAATGCATCTTGTCCACCAAAAATAATGTCATCAACAAAAAATTTTGCCAACAAGATACCTATACCTTCTTCATCATTCATGTACAGATTGCTTGTGTCATTTGTTCTTGAAAATCCAATCTGTATCAAGTAGTTGTGCAACCTCTCATACCATACTCTAGGTGCTTGCTTCAATCCATATAATGTTTTGTTCAGTTTGCACACCATGTGTCTTTTGTTTGGATCAATAAAACCTTCTGGTTGTTCTATGTAAACTTCTTCTTCTAGTATACCATTCAAAAATGCAGACTTGACATCCATTTGATATACCTTGAAATCTTTATAAGCAGCATATGCAAGCAGAGTTCTTACTCCTTCCAATCTAGCTACAGGGGAAAATGTCTCCCCATAATCTATTCCTTCTTCTTGTGCGTAGCCTTTGCATACCAGCCTAGCTTTGTTCCTAGTGATTTCACCATTTTCATTCATCTTATTCTAAAATACCCACTTTGTTCCTATAACATTCTTGTTTCTAGGTCTCAGCACCAGAGTCCAAGTATCATTCTTCTCAATCTAGTCAATTTCTTCATTCATTGCTTGTATCTAGTCTTCATTCTCCAATACTTCTCTAGTAGTCTTTGGTTCAAATTCACATAGTAGACATGTTGGATCCTTAGTCTTACTTCTAGTCTGGATTCCAATATCTTTGTCTCCAATTATCTGTTCAGGCTTATGATGTCTTCTCACATATTTTTCCAAAATAGGTTCAGATGTTCTCTCCTCTATTTCATCATGTTCCTCAACAAGATTGTCAGATTCAACTTCAGAATGCTCGGTAGCCTCTTCTTGATATTCAATAGCATTTTCTTTTAGCTCGGCATGTTCTTGTTCTCTCTCGGTACTATTTTCCTGACACTCAACAGCTTCTGTCTATTGCTCGACATTGCTTACCTGAGACTTGACATTAGGTGCAATTTTGTTACTTGCCTCTTCTTCTTCTTCAATGTACACAAAAGATCTATAATCTTCTGGTTCTCTTTTACTGTCAGCTTCATTTCTTTCGGCATACTCATCAATTTTTACATTCACACTTTCCACAATTTTGTTAGTGTTAGAGTTCAAACACTTATAAGCTTTACGAGTACCCTAGGAATATGCCTTCATAACTCTTAGCATCAAACTTTCCATTCCTATTGTCTTTTAATATATAGCACTTACTTCCAAAGATTCTAAAGTATTTAACACTTGGTGCATGTCCACGACATAATTCATAAGGTGTCAAATTTGTACCTTTCTTGATGTGTACCCAGTTAAGAGTGTAGACAGCAGTGCTTATAGCTTCTTTCCAATATTTCTGTGCCACATTCTTTTCAATCATCAATGTCCTTGAACAATCTAAGATAGATCTATTTCTCCTTTCTACTATACCATTCTGTGGAGGTGTTCTAGGTGCAGACATCTGTCTTTTAATTCCTCTATCATTGCAAAATAGATTAAATTTATTTGATGTAAATTCTCCACCTCGGTCAGATCTAAGACATTTCAGGTTCCTACCTGTCTCCTTTTCAACCTTAGCCAAATACCACTTAAAATATTGAAAAGCTTCAGATTTTTATTTTAGAAACATCACATGCATCATCCTAGTATGATCATCAACAAATAAGATAAAGTATCTAGCACCACAGTAACTTTGTACACCCAAAGGTCCACAAAGGTCAGTATAAACCAAATCTAAAATGTTTTCAGAAGTAAAGGATTTGCTCTTGAAACTTGACTTTGTCATTTTTCCTAATTGGCATTCCTTGCACATCACATTCTCAGGTTTCTTCAATCTAGGTAGACCTCTTACCTTTTTCTTCTTACTTATCTCTACCAGATTGTCAAAGTTAACATGACATAGCCTTTTATGCCATAACCAAATATCATCAAGTTGTGCAATCAAACATGTTTCTTCAAATAGGTCAAGATAGAACAAATTACCTCGACTCTGATCTCCACTTCCAATCAGTTCTCCAGTAGCATTAAATATTTTAGCTTGCTTGTGATGAAATTCCACTCGGTAACCAATTTTGTTAAGCTGAGCAACACTTAACAAATTGTAATTAAGATCTTCAACCCAATATGCATTTTTACAAGATATCTTATCAGTTAGTTTAATCAAACCTTTTCCTCTAACAGGACATGGTGCATCATTACCAAATTTTACACTTTTACCTCTATAATGATGTAAAGTCTCAAACTTATTTTTGTCACCAGTCATGTGATGTGAATAGCCACTATCAATAATCCATTTATCATTCTTGTTCACATAGGATATCAATGTATTTTTCTTATCCTCATTAGATTCATCTTTCATTGCCACATAAACTACCTCAATTTCAAAATCATCACTATCAATGTTAGTCTCTTTTTCAGCAATGTAACAAGATTTCTTACCTTTTCTCTTGTAGTCTTTGTTCCATTGGTAGCTTATGTCATCTTTTCTGTCTTTGTGTTTGCTTTTCCTTTCATCATCTTTATCCTTCCTGGCAGGACATCTAGTAGCTATATGACCAACTTTATTACATGCAAAACATATAATAGGGAGTTTACCTTTGTACTTTCCTTTTCCCCTTCTCAGTCTTCTAGCCATAAGAGCTTCTAGATCTTCTAGGTCTTCATCAGAAGTGTCACTGTCACTTTCACTATCACTTTCACTTTCATTTTCATTGATGCATCTTTCTTTTTCTTTCTTTGGCTTGTTCAGAACTAGTTGTGACTTAAAAGTAGATTCAACATTTCCAATACTTCCAATAGTGAAATTATCATAATTAGAGAGTTCAAAAGCAATCAGCTTACCAACCAAACTTTCCAAGGTAAGCACATTAGTAGAGTTACATCTAGATTCCTGAATAGATGAGCTCTTAATAGCATATATAGGACATAGGGTTCTTAATACTTTTCCAATTATAGTTTCATCATTAATAGTCCCATTAGCTCCTCTAATAGCATTCACAACTTCTTTTATTCTACTACAATATTGTGCAATGTTTTCACCTTCTTGCATTCTCATTTCATCAAACTTACCTCTAAGACTCTCAGCCTTTGCTTTCAGTACATTTAAGTCACCTCCATATATCCTTGCAAGACTGTCCCACATATCCTTTGCAGTTGTGCAATCCTTAATGTCCTCAAATTCTGGATAGCTTAGGGCAGATGCAATTTCCAGCATTGTCTGATTATGTTCTTGCTTAGCTCTTATTTATTCGGTAGTCATAGGTGCAATAGGCGAGACATAGCTATTTTCAATGTAGTACTTTGTAGGGTCACCAATACCGGCCAGACGCAGCTTCATCAAGCTTTGCCATGCACGAAAATTTTCTTTGTTCAGCTTCGGTACCTCCTTCTTATACATCCTGATCATTTGCTTCAAGCCCCTTTAAACTTGATATCTGTCAACACTAATAATAAGGAACTTAGCTCTGATACCAATTGTTAATATGATTTAGAACAATAGAGAGGGGGGGTGAATCAGTTGTTCTGAAGTCCTGATGTATAAAACAATCTCATAAACTTATTCTTAAATCAGATCCAAAACCAAAACAAACTTGGTCATCACTGATTCAATAATAGAAACATCTAACAATGAAGTCCACTACCCAGCTGTAACTTAACTTGAAAAACATAGCAATGTTCAGATCTAAACATTCACACAAGTATAAACACCAGGTTTTATAGTGGAAACCCAATTTGGGAAAAACCACTTTGTAACATGCTACTATTATTTTCACTCTTCTGAAGTGAGCTTGGTAAAAAGCCAACCCTATCAAAGGTTACAATACACACTATCAAATGTGACCCAGTTAAAGGATTTCAATCACCTTGTCAAAAGTGAGCCTAGTCATAGGACTTACATACACTCCATTAGAATGAAACCTTGTTCAAAGGATTTAACATATGACTATTAGGTCAACCTCTATTAAAAGGATTTTTAACTATTACAATGGTTAGAAAGTAGCAGCAGTATTATCTAAAAAATATACAACTCACTTTGCAAATATCAGATCTGATTTTGTACACTAATGCTGGTTTACTAACTTTGAAACTTTTCCATTTCCATCTTTGATCTACTCAGAACTTATCTTCAAGTAATCACCACCATTCTCCTTCAGCCTTTTCTTCTTATTCAGTCAATAAAACTTTTCTTCTTCCAGCATTCTCTGTTCACCATGTGCATACATATCACAATGTTCAGGTTCCCTTATATTTTCCTCAATTAGGTTAACTCATATTTTGCCGCTCAATATCTTTCGTAGATCTTAGGGTTAGGTCAAATTCATTGAATCTACCCACTTTATGTTCTTTGGCTCCTTTTCTAGAATTGTCTCAAATCTCTTAAAGATTTACAATAAAACATTTTACAATGCATTTAATGCTTCCAAACAATCAATAAATAAAGTCAACACATTTTACATAATCCAAGAATTCAATAATGTCGACTCCAAAATTAAATTCTCTTCAAATATAAAATTGCTGATGCTCAGTCAATACTGTGATTGTGCACTCGGTCTTCATATAGAACGCTCGGTCAATACTAAAACTATCCCTTCGGCTTGCACTGTCTTCCTCGGTAATTTACTGCTGCTTGGTCGACACTATAATTTTGCTCGACATATAATAACTCGGTCGACACTAACATCACTTGGCTTAAACATGATTTTTCCATTCTTTGCTTGGTTAAGCCTACCAATTTAGTCTTCAGTCTTACTAAGATAAACAATACATTATCTCATCATAGTGCAACATAGTCAAGTACACTTTGTAGTATCAAGATAACTCAACCTTTCCTTAGGTGCTATTGTTACCAACCTTGCTTAGCCCCTTAGCAACACTCAAATAGATATAGTACTTTCCTAAGTAGCAATAGTCTTACCAATTAAGGTTTGACATCAATGACAATACAACAATTGTTTCAATTCAGTTTCCAACAACAAGATGTTGGCAAATTAGCGTCAGATTATTGTGATCATGTTTGGGAACTGAAAAAAGGATTGGTCGCTCTACTTGGAGGACCCGAAGATGTAGTCCATTCAGATCAAATCTGTAATCAACCTCTATGTTATGTTTTCATTTTCTTCTCTTCTCTTCTCTTCTCTTCTCTTAATTTTAGTTTGCATGTTTAAAACTTAATTTACATTTATGTATTTAAAACTTAAGTTTGTAATGTTTTGTTTAAATTTTTTTTTTAAACAAACTTTAAGTTGTATTACCATTCAACTACAAATGTCATAGATCCATCTTAATCAGATCAAGTGCATTCCATAGACATCCTCAAAAAGGCTCTTCCTTTTTGTTCTATGCATAGTGTTATTATAAGCAAATTCTTCTTGATGAATCACTTGATCCTAAGCTTGATCATACTCTTTGGTTAAACATCTGAGAAGGTTCCCAAGTGTCCTATAGACAACCTCTCTCTTCCCATCAGTTTGGGGATGGTATGCAAACCCATTTCTAGGTTAGTGCCCAACCTTTTCCATAAGGTTTTCCAAAAATGTCCCATAAACTTGGTATCTTTGTCAAATACTATACTAATTGGTAGTTTGTGAATTCTAATTAATTCTTTGAAAAACAAATGAGATTTATGATTGGTGTCATGAGTCACTTTACAAGGAATGAAATGACTCATTTTACTAAACCTATCTACAACAACATAAATATTGTCATAACCAGACTTTGTTTTGGGAAAACCAACTATGAAATCCATATTGACAAGTTCCCAAGGCCTATTGGGAATTGGAAATGGTTGATAAAGACCAACATTGGAGGAGGTCCCTTTGGCTCTTTGAAAAATTGTGCATTGTTCAACATACCTCCTTATGTCCTTATGCATTTTGGGCCAATAATAGAACCTTTGTACCAAATCCAAAGTCTTTTTCAATCCAAAGTGTCCACTTTTAAAGCTTCCATTTTGTTTTTCCTGAACCAAATTCTCTCTCATGGACCCCCTTGGAACACACAACTATCCCCCTTAAACAAGAGTCCATCTTGCAAAGTGAAATCTTCATGTTCACTGTGAAAATGATTGTTATAGTCTTGGCATACCTTGTAGGCTTCAACAAAGTCCTCATCCTCTTTGTATAGGTCTTTAAAACTATCAACTTCAATACTTTTCAACTACACTTCTTGGACTATGAGTAGCCTTCTACTTAAGGCATCAACAACCTTGTTACACTATCCCTTCTTATGCTTGATTGTAAATGTATAGAATTGTAGATAGTCTACCCACTTTATGTGCCTATGGCTTAACTTGTCTTGAGAGTTAAGAAAACTTAGCGCTTGATTATCAGTGTAAACAACAAACTCTTTAGGCAATAGATAGTGCCTCCACTTCCTAAGATGTGCTTGAACAAGTGCATAAAAATATGAGTGATAGGATGATTACCTCTTCTTAGATTCATTAATATTTTCACTAGAAAATGCCACTGGTATGTTATCTTGACTCAAAACTTCCCCAACTGCAATGTTTCTTGCATCACATTCTATGGTGAAGAGTTTATCAAAACTAGGGAGTACTAGTATAGGTTGTGTAGATACATTTTGTTTTAGAACCTCAAACCTCTTGTTTGCTACCTTTGTCCATTGAAACTTATCTTTCATACCTCCTTTTATTGTATCCAATATAGGAGAAAAAATTGCACTAAAGTTCCTCATAAATTTCCTATAGAATTGAGCCAATCCATGGAAACTCCTAACCTCACTAGTTGTCTTAGGAGTAGGCCTACTTAGGATTGCTTCCACCTTTGATGCATCCATCTTCAAATCTCCCTTTAAGACTACAAATCCCAAATAGACAAGCTCATGCTTCATAAAATCATATTTCATCAAATTTATGGTTAGTAGTTCTTTATGCAACTTTTTAAGTACAACCCTAGATGCTCAAGATGATCCTCTTTAGTTTTGCTAAAAATTATGATATCATCTAAGTAAACTACTACAAATTTACCTATAAAATCTTTAAGGAATTCATTCATGAGTCTCATGAATGTTCAAGGAGCATTGATGAGTCCAAATGGCATGACAAGCCATTCATAGAGGTCTTCAGTGGTTTTGAATGTTTTCCCCCACCCATCTCCCTCCTTTATTCTTATTTGGTGATACCCATTTTTAAGGTCTTGGTGAAGTACTGAGCACCCCCTAAACAATCCATGAGGCCCTCAATCCTAGGTATAGGGAACCTATACATGTAATAGTAATTCTATTAATGGCTCTAGAGTTCATAAATAACCTCCATGTTCCTCCTTTCTTTATTGCTAATCTTATTGGAGCTGCACATGGGCTAATACTCTTCCTTATCAATCCACTGTCAAGAATCTCTTGAACTTGTTTGGCCACTTCTTTGTTTTGCTCAGGAGTTATCTTGTAAGGAGACTTATTGGGAAAAGATGCCCCTAGAATGAGATCTATTTGGGGACTTATTTCTCTCTGCAGTAGTAAAATAGCAAGGGTTTCATCAATTATGATGTTCTTGAACTGATCTAGCAAGATCTATATCTCTACCGGTATGTTCATTGTCTTGTCTTTCTTCCTTTCTTTAGGTTTCACAATTACTGCAAACCCAACTCCTTCTCCCTCTAGAAGAGTATTCAAAAACTCATTTCCACCAACTAACAACACATTAGGGCCTCTAGTATTACCCTCTTCATTATCTCTTATAGACTATATCTTGTAAGTGACACCATCTTTTTGGAAGGAATCTGAGTTCTTCTCTCCATGATGGAATGCTCTCCTATCATATTGCCATGGTCTACCTAATAGTAGGTGGCATGCATCCATTGGAAATATGTGATACAAAATCTTGTCTTTATAGCCTCCTATGGTGAACTCCACCCAAGTCTTCTCATTTACCAAAACATGTTTCCCTTTGTTGAGCCAAGTAACCCTATAAGGATTACTATGAGGGATTCTCTACAATTTCAAATTGTTTACTACCTCTTTTGATATTGTGTTATTTGTGGACCTTGAATCCAACACAAACTTGCATAATTTACCCATCATTTTGAAATTTATCCTAAACAAGGATCTCCTTTGGCTTGGCTCCTCTTTCACAGGTTCTTTTATCAAAACTCTTTTGATCATGAGGTTCTCTCCAACCTATGAGTCTAAACTTACCTCTTGTGATTTAACACTTGTTGCGTCCTCTTGCACATAGTTGACTCTCCTATCCCCTCCTTGGAATGAACAAGACTTCACAATGCATCTATAAGGGGGTGCCCAACTTGATGGAAAGTTTAACATTTCATAGTGGAGAAGTAGGATCTGCTCCGTGGTCCTCCATACCTACCTCTATTTCTTTTGCTAGATTCCCTTCCTCTATATCTGCCTCTTCTATTGGAATCCCCACTTTTCTCTATCAACTTGGATTCCCCTTGGGATATTTGGTCTACACTTCTTCCACCAAAACTTCTTCTGTGACCTCTATTATCTCTTCCTCTACCTCTGCCCCAACTACCTTGCTCATACTTATTTTTTCTTTTCTCTTCCACCTTGAGTATTAGGAATCAAAAAACTAATCTCTTCTTGGATTCTCCACTTTAACCCATTCAAGTATCTTTCAACCTTTATGCTTTCATCTTCTATCACATCGAACCTCAAACACAACTTTTTGAATTTCTCTATGTAGGTGCTCACATCTAGTTCTTTCTATCTCAAAATTTTCATCTTTCTATGGAGTAGAGTTTCATAATCATCAGAGATGTATGTTTATTTGATATTGGCAATCATTCCCTTCCAAGTGGAGATGGGATTCTTACCTTCCTTTTGTCTCTCAACTTGGACAAACTTCCACCATGTTAAAGGAGCCCCTCTCAATCTGATTTGGCCACCTTAACCTTTTGTGCTTTACTTACATAGTCACATTCAAAATGGTTCGCTAAACCTTAAATCCACTCCATAACTAAGTTAGGTTCTATTTTACCACTAAAAATAGGTATTCCTTCTAAGGCTTTGCCACTCATAGCTTGGAGGGCCTTGAGAAATGGTTCTTTTTGGATGATAGGGATTGGCTCTGGGATCTCATCTTCCACTACTACTACTTTACACTTTTCTTATATCTTCTCATTGACTTCCTTAGTTCTCACTTCTACTTCACCAAGCTTGAACTCTAGTTGCTCTAATCTTTCCTTAAGAAATATGTTCTCCTCTTCTTGATCTTCTACCTTCTTGGCCAACTTTGCATTTGTCACCACCCTAGATTCTCCAACTGGTTCAAAACTAGACATACAACTCATTCTAGCCCAAATATTTACACTCTAAAACCACTTTGATAGGGAGGTTCTCCTAAGAACTAGTCCTAGTTATTCTCCAAGTCTCTCTTAGAAATTTTAGGCTTCTAGGTCTCTAGTAGCCCTACGTTCAAGTTTTTTGGGCTTTAACAAAAAAATCTTACAAAAAACCCCCTGAACATATTGGTGATCTAGATACTCTTTTAGAAAATCCTAAAGATTTTGTTGGTCTTGGTGTTCAATCTATCTGTACACTCTTCAAACACCAATTGGGCTATTTTGCAAGGAAACAAACTAGTCTCCCATGTCTTGAGTCAAAATCCACTCAAATGGATTCAATAATCCTCTAACTTGCAATCAAGGCTTTTTATGAACATACCTCACATCTCTCATTCATTGGACTCATTCTTCTAATAAGCTCCTTCAAGTTATAATCCATTGTTCTATTTCTTCCTAGTCAGGCTATGGAAGAGCTCGCCTAGGGAAAGAGTTTAAAATTCACAAACACCACTTCTAGAATCATAAAAAAAATAAAAATATTATACAAAGACTCTATTTTCATTCCCCCAAGGGTCAATTCATTTCCACGGTGGGAACTCAAGATGGAGCCATTTAAACTATGTACACCCTATCCAGTCTAGAGACTCAGAACTAGGAACATGAATTTATTTACCTAAACAAACTAAAACAAAAACTGAAACTAGTGCACACAAAACAATAAAATGATGAATCCTAACTATCCACAAGGAAATATTCTCTAATTCAATCCATTTGACTCAAATGGAAAACCAATTTCAAGAGCACAGTCAATGAACCTTAAACTGTCAAAATGCTTGGTATTGGAAATCATGCCAAGCATGGTGTTATCCTCAGTAAAATGTTCATAAAGACCTTAAATATGGTCATCCTCCATGTTTCAACCAATTTCTCTGACCCATAGCTACTTTAGGGAAGTTTTATCCTTTTTCCCAAATGTTGTCATGCAACATTGAAAAGTTGCAAAAGTTGCTCTAACAACTTTTTGCATCTCTTACATTTTTGTCCACCACAATGTATGGAACCAAACTATGGTTTCAAAATGATGGTAAATGGTGTCCTAACACCTTTTAGACAATTTCAACATGAAAACAAGACCTTCTACCCATTTTTCCCAAATTTGGCTTACACCACAACTTTTGGCCAACCTTGGCTCAAGTTGCCCAACTTTGCAAACTAGACAAAAATCTTGCAAACCTTCACAGCTTTAGCTAATGGACTATTGGCTAGTCTTTATTCATTCCATGATCCTGATTGGATCTCACACCAAAATTTAGGGTATTTAAAAGAAGTAGCCCCTAGGTGATCCTACACCAATGATGGACATGAAATCTCAAAATTGCCAAAATGGGGTCTAAATGAGCATCCAATTATGGGTGCTAACCTTTTAGGATGGTACATTTAGCCTCCAATTTATTGAGAGTATGAGAGAAACTCATGTTCATGGTAAAGTAGATCAATGCATTGAAATTTTTTCCATAACTAATATAAAAGAGGTAACATTCAAAAGACAAAGAGAGAGAAAAAGGGACATGACCAACTAGCCTAGTAAGGTATTTCTTTACCATGGATCATGCAAAGGAAAAATGATATCACAAAAGATGGAATTGATAGTCTAGCAAGCTATGAGATGCTAGTCAACTTGTCAAAAGGGATTAGTCCTTAAGGAAAGCATGTCTCCATTAAGGGGTCCATAAAAGTAATTAGTCTATGGACCAAATGAAAGAAGTCAACCAAAGAACCAAATGAAAAGAAGAAAGGATTAGTCTTAGGATCCATTGAATAATGCTCAGGGCATGATAATGTAAAGATGAACACAAGGAAAGCTTTGTAGCCTTAGCCATCTACATAATATATTGCATTGAATCATTGTGTGTTTGTGCAAAATGTGAAACAAGGAGAAAAGTGTATATCCCCATGTTAAAGTGATTGTAAATGCCTTAACATGAGAAATGTCTTTAATAAAATATACATGCACCCACAAGAGACATAGCAAGGACAAACCAAGGGAAATAAACACATGACAAAAGAGAGCACGAAAGGGATCTACTAACTTTGGAGTCAATATAATCATATGATAACTCATGTATATCATAATTATATCAAAATGAATTATTGTCATCTCCCAAAGGTAGTAGAACTAAAAGCACAATGGAAGGTCACATAAGAGATACAAAGAAGAGTCTTTTGGGTTGGCATTATGGAGACCAAAAATAATGGTAGCTTCCATTTTTTAATCCCCAATTAGACAACACAAAGAAACATTTACAAACAATAGCACATACATGACATAACATGTATATGACATATAAAAGAAATGAGAAGGTGAACCCACAATAGTGGGTTACACTTTTTTGGAGGAAGGAATTCCTTCAAAAAGTGGAAAGTGTGAAAATCATGTCAGGGAGTTTCGATAGAAACTCCTCTAAACTTTGGATGGAAATACGACAAATTTCAATTGAAAGTATCAAAATTCAAAACTTTTGATCAAAATTATTTTATTAACAATAAAAATAAATAATAAAAACCCATACTAAATACTTTTGATCTAAAGTATTTTCGATCGAAAGTACTTTATATGGGGTTTTTAACCCCATCGAAACCCCATCATCACTTTCATTTGGACGGTGGGGTTTCAGAGTAGGTGAAAGTAGGGATTCTGATTCACAAACTTCTGTATAAATCTAGTTATTTTACATGTTATTTTATTTATCTACTACAGTAAATATATATTATTTTAAATGTTTTGTATTATATATACCAATAGTAGAATTTTGCAAATAAATGACTACATGACTAAAAAATTTAGTCACATGACTAAAACTGATCAAATTCTATTATTTTTTTGCAATTCACAAGCATAAATGACTAAATAAATGACTAATTTGGTCATTGGGTAAAATCATAATTAAATAATTAGTAAGAAAAAATAAAAATGACTAAATAAATGACCAATTTGGTCATCACTAGATAAAAACACAACTAAATAATTAGTGTAACAAATAAAAATGACTAGATTTTACAACCAAAAATTGGTACCAAAATCACATCAAAACAAGGGTAAGAGTAGAAGGTAAATACCAAGCATTTAGGTAACAATTTTATCGACATCAAGCAATTAGTAATTACTTGGTCCATAATGTTGGGGTAATATACAATTGCACCTTATATTTACTTAGATAAATTATGAATAAGAGGACTTATCAACTCCCTTGATTGATAGAATTCTTTGTCATCTCTACATCATTCATCTCCTTGATTGATAGTGGTATGTGCCATATCTCTCATAAGGATGAGTTAACACATTTTCTCTTACATTCAATTCAACTTCTTTGGGATACTTTGTCACCCTAACATGTGCATCTGTAGTGTCTCTTCAACTCTAACATGGTAAGGAGATACTTTGGTAAGTAAACTCTTTATCCTCCCTAGTACATTTCTGGTTTGAGTTTCTAGACCTACATAGTCTGGACATAGACCTAAATATGAATAAAATATGCGATTTTACGACTTTCATAAATATATAGTTTAATTTATTGTATGAAAATATATTATAAACTTATTTTTATAAATTACAAATGATGTAATTTCATTTATTTAATATAAATCTTTATAATTTTAAAATAAATAAAATAAATATTTTAAAAAAATATGTTATTAATATAAAAGTCTAGATATTATTATTATATTAAAATATTTTATTAGAAAATATATATAATTTTTAAATAGTATTTACATAGTGTAATATTTACCTAATATTATAAATATTTTATTTATATCATATTAAAATTTTTTTTATCGAAAATACTATAAAAAAATTATCATTTTATATAAAATGAATTATACAATTTTTTTTGTATTAACTATAAGATCAAAAATTACATCGAAATGTACAAAAAGAGGTAGAGCCTCAACCCAAGAGATTCAGAGTAGTAGAATTTAATGCCAGTTCATAACCAAAAGGAACAACAAAAAGGAGAAAGGAGACTAGTGCAGAATATCATCATAGGACTCAACCCAAGCAGTCCAACCCAAGGGGCCTTCCATCCAAACAATGTTCTTCTTCTCTTCGATTTGGGCCAGCATGTTGATTTGGTCATTTGTAGCATTCTTGTTCTTTTTAACCTCCTTATTGAGCTTCTTCAAAGTCTCCTCAAAGATAGCTAAGTTGTCCATGTGTCTTCTCCATTCATATCTATCTTTCATCTCAAATACAAACATGGTGAAGTGCCCCATTTGAAGGAACCTCTTCAACTTCTTTCTTTCAACCAGCATGTTAATGTTAACTTGTGAGGAGATTTTAAAATATGTGAGTTTTCGAAAAGACTCAATAAGGGTTATGGGGGTGTCTTGATACCTCTCTTCATTTCTGCATTTCCAAACCCGCCAAAGAATGTTAAAAGACAAAATGCTCCAAAACAGATTAGTGTCTTTATTTAAACCATGTATGTGACCAGTGATAATTTCAAAAATATTTACATATTTAGGATAGGTGATACCAAACATAAGCCATATTTCTTTAGCAAAATTACAATTGAACAAGATATGTCTACAAGAATCGAGGAGTCTACAAATGCTACATAGTTCAGAAGAAGTAGGGTCTTTCTTTAAAGGGAGTCTGTCAAGTAACATTAGCCACTTGAAACACTTGATTTTAGGGTCAATAGCAGATTTCCAAAGCTTTTCAAACTAATTCTTCCATAAATTAGTATCCATATCAGTATACCAAATTTTATTGACATGTTTAATGATGGCATCATTGGAGTCTAACATTTTATATATGTTTTTGGCTTTAATTTTAGCTACAATAGTACCATCCGACCATTTAACATTTAGAACCCTGTGAGAATCAACATGACAAGTAGTGGGGAGGTCCTTACAGGGCTTGATAATCATATTATAGGTCTTCTTTTGGGACATAAGGATGTTGAATTTGGACCTAAGATCCTCCCAACTAATTATACAATTAAAAAGAAAATGTTTCATTTATAATTAAAAAAAAGTTATCTTTTTTAAGGAATCTTATTCCTTATTCTTAGAAAGGTCTTAACTAAATTTTAAAAAAATTACGATTTCCTACGTTGGTAGATTTGGAAACTTTGCATTGAGTTAGTTTTAAAAAATAATACTCAGAACCGGGAGAAGGGGAAGTTGAAAAGAAAGGAGGGGGAGAAGGATTTTTAGGCATGTTGTCAATGACCTCACAATAACCTCCTTTGCATGTGTGGTTTCAAAAGAAGTGGGTATCAGGCTCAAGGAGGCAAAAATTAGTGATCTGATTGTCTTATTTCTTGACAATCATGGTCAATTATCTAGGTATGGAGAAGAGGGATTTTTTCTATGCATGTTGATTTTTGAATGGGGGTGATGGTATTGGATTTGGTTCATTTTACTCCTTTTCTATTATTCTTTATTTAAGTAGTTTTACCAGTAAAGGATGTTGTTTTGAAAGCTTTGGTTGTTGTTCTTGTTGTCTTTTATATTCATTAACATGGTGCGACTTATGTCTTTCTAGGTATTTGTGGTGTTTCTGGATGGGTTTCCTACTGGTTAAGAGTAATTTTTTTTGAGAGGCTATTTGTATTTATGTTTTGATGTTATACACTTGGAAAGCATTAAAAACTAGGTTTAATTAGGTTGAAAATTCCAAACACATAGTACAAAAGGCACAAAGTATGTGAGGCTCATTCCAAGGCTTCCAAAACCCTCATTGGAAATATTATGCAATAGTTTTTCACCATTAATGTAGCTGGTATGTTGTAACAACCCTTTATTTTTAACTAATGGCTTTGATGATAAAATTCTGAAAAAGTTACGACTTATTAGGTTCTTGAATTGGCAAATAGATAGGGTTTTCCATATTTTCTCCCAATGTGAATGTTGTTCTAAAATTATAAGTTTCAATAAATTCCAGATCCCTTGTTAGGATTTCCTTACAAATTAATATGTGTCTTTGGGGTACCGAGAACAACAACCTCATGGCATATCACCACATTCAGAATATTGGAAAGAGTTTGTGGTATTCATTATGTAACTTTCACCATCTCTACTATTATTCATGCTTGCTTATGCGATATCCTTGGGTCACTATTTCTAAATTATTCAATTGGTTAAAAATGAAGTATTGTATAGTTCTAATCAGAACTCTAATTATAGTTCTAGATACTTTCCTTTAGCTTTATACCATCTTTCAAACTATGCCTGATGTATTGATTTTTATTCCCTACCTATCTATCGTATAATGGGAAGGTATAACCCACTTTTACTCAATGAAACTCTTTCTCAAAAGAGAGTGAAAATTTTTAATCAAAAGAAGGATGTAATATGAAAATGGGCTTCATTTGGATCAAAAAAAATTGGTAGTAAAGAAGCTCAGAAGCATTCTAGGCATGCTAGTATAAGTAATGTAGCATCCCCACTGGTTGGAAAAATGTAGGTAATGGGAGTTCATCTTTCAAAATTTGAATAGACAAAATAGTCTAGAAGAGCATCTAAATCTAAACTAAGGGAAAATGATTCGATGTTTTATGCTTATTGATCTTGGTAATTCATGGTGTTTGATGGAGACAAGTTAATTGGTTTATGCATTGTGCTTCAATTGTGAGCAAATAGATCCTAATTCATAATTTTTTGTTTGTAATCTTGGATTATTCATTATTTGTACAGTTGATTGCAAAAACTGCTTCAGGAGTTTTAGAAAGAAAAATTTCCCATTCTATTGAATACAAGTGAGTATTGTTTATCTTTCTTATTTAGTTCTATGGTCCTCTCATTTTTCTTCTAAAATTGGGGCTTCGTGGAAAATTTTCAGAATCATTTCCCTAACAAATGTGCATTTATTAGCTAGCTTGTAACAGTCAAGTTTCTCATATATAGAAAATGTTTTTTTCATGGTTAGTCACACAATTTTTTTGAAAATCATAGCTTCAAGACCTACAAAGAATGTACTCATATTCTTGATGTGCGTGTCTTCTCAGGGTATATTACTAAAAGATGCGAGTTTATTTTTTATGTTGATTAGTATCACTAAGATTAACAATGCATGATTTATTATCTTAACTTGATGGTGTTGTTCACAATGCATTACTATTTTAATTTAATGCTATAAATTTTTTTGGGAATCATCTGGATGTTGATATTTATTCATTCTCCCTGACACATGTCTATTCTTGTTAACAAATTTATATTTATGTTTTTAGGCCTTCAACGCCAATTGAAGCATATAAAAGAAGAACAAGCATTGTTGTTGCTTCCACTGTTACCATATCTAGATGTAATGAACGAGATGAGAAGAAAAAAGAGGTAAGAATTTACTTCTAAACATGGAATTAAGCATGATGTCCTCTTGTAATTGTCTTATCCTATATGTTTTTCTGATTTATTATTTCTTTGTAAAGATTGACTATTTTTTCTTTATACAATTGCTTAGTTTAACACAATATTAGAGGAAAAACTTCATGCAAAGGAAGAGGGCAGTAATTACAAGCCAAGACAAAGGATAATTAGAGTTTCATCTTTCTAAGTGCATGCCTATACGATATTGATAATTTGTTTTTATAGAAAACTATAGGAAGAGAAGTTGAAGAAGATGAGAAGTATCTCATTCAAGGCAAATCCCATTCCAGATTTCTATCATGAAGCAATACCTCCTATTGGCTTTTAAACTTGTTCCCACACGGTGCCAGGTTTACACTATGATTGACAAACTAGTTAGTCTTCACTCCAAAGTCTGACAAGGGAACAAGTGCCAATTGATGAGGATAAAGAACATCCTCCTTCTGCTTCGAGCTCCACATTCACTCAGGTGGGTATTGCCTCATCTGCACACTCATGACTCTTCTTGAGTTGATGAACAAAAGGCCTACAAATGCATTACTATGGAATAGTTCTCAGACCCCTATGGGTATCCTGTACCCCGATGAACCATGACCTCATGCAATAACCTGATCTGCATGTAATGAGTCTAAGAACTAGAAAGAAACCTCCTACTACTACTTCCAACATGAAAGGGAAAAGATTTAAATTCAATGATTGATGCTGGGTTGAATTGACTCCTAAAGTACCCCAAGTCTCTCATAGACCAATGCCTTATCCAATGGGCAGCAGAGTCAAATACCTCATTGCAATAGGGCTATGAAACAAGATGACAACACACTCACCCTAACCAGATCACACATTACCAAACCACCTATGCACCCAGATATGCTATCACCTATCCAAAGAAAAGACCTAGGAATAGGCAATACATTAACCGGCATCCACTGGAAGACAAGCATGATGCATCTTTGATACCTCAGCTCATACATATCTGAATACCAGTCCTAGACTCAGTTGCTTCTGTGAAAAACAACTCTACTACAGACACTCACTGGAAATGCAAGTATAAAAACTATAACACCCTTGATGCTACAATTAATAAGTCTAAAACCCAAATGGAGACAATCTGGAAGCAGAACAAATATATTGAAATCTGAGACATAAGACACTGTTACAATTTCATTATATTCCCATAGCCAGAGAGAATAGAGGGAACACCCTGTATGTAGAGAAAAAAGGAAAGTACATTGCAGGAAGAACATTTGTGGAACCAGTCCCCATAACTGTGGCAGAAAGGAACCTAGACAAAGACAAAAATTTGACCCTTTATACCACTAGCTGCCTTGGAATTATCTAGGAGAATGCAATAAGCTTAGGGACAGCTAGGGCATAGGTTACAACAACTAAACCAATTGGAAACAGTCACAAAATTTACTACAAGGGCAGGAAATACAAGCAGCCTGGAGAAAGAGATCTCAAATAGATCTTACAGTTATGACAATCAGTACAAAACACCAGGCAGAACCATGAAAACTAGTGCAAAATGGCCACCTGCAAACAGCCTATCGAGCACAAAATAGTCCTTCATACGACACAAAAGTCACTGCAAATCAAGTAATAGGCCTCTAGACCACTTTGCAGCCAATGGTGCCACCAAACCAATCAAAAACCACTGCGAAAACCATAAATTCAAGTACTTCCTGCCGCTGCAACACTCAGAAATTCAAATTTGAAAAGCAATGACCACTTTACACTTCGCGGGCTTCAAATTACTTAACCATTCACCTCCAGTCACACAATCATGCTATCACAACCTCATCGCCACAGGAAACAGGCAACAAATCATGCTTGGTCGCATGATCGCATAACCCAGAAACGGGTTATGCAAACATGTGACAACCGGCTATCCTTTGCCTTCTCCTGATTGCCGACACCAGACCGTCACCATAAAAGGGCATGTCGCATGTTCGCAAGCCAAAAAACTTGCTCACATGAACATGCGATAAGACGCTACCATGCACCCCGCTAGCTGTCAAATCACCGCCAAGAATCCCCACCTGGGCCCACGTTCAAACCATAACAACCCGCCAGCATGTACAAATCAAAACTTGCCACAACACCACCTACCAACCTCAGCCACTGAACAGTCGTAAATGGGCCCCAGCACACGTGGCACCCTGTCGCATGATCGTATAGCCCAGAGACGGGCTATGCGAACATGCAACCACCCGTAGACAGTAACCGCAATCGCATGAAGTCAACACCAGGGGGGTCCATCGCATGATCGTAAGCCATGGAAATGGCTCTTGCAATCATGCGACAAGGCCATGAGACCACCGCAATAGTCACTCACGAGCCAATAGAATACTACCACATGTCCGCCTCCTCTGCATCTCCTAGGCCCACTGCCGAAATGCCATCACACCACCATGGACACGTGTCGAATAGTTGCATGATCATATAACCTAGAAATAGGGCTATGCGATCATGTGATAGCCAACCCAAAGCTACCACATGTCACCAAACTGCAACCAGCACCACCATCGGGCCCCATGCGCTAGGAAGGAGCCGGTCGCATGGTCACATGTCAGAAAACTCTGACATGTGATCATGCAACAACCAATAGAAGCATGCACCTTCACCTCCCCTTTGACATCAGGCCCACCACACATCACGCTTGCGCACTAAAGCAAAGAAGACCACCAGGCATTCAGTGACTATGCGACAAACTACCCGTGTGATCGTGAGATGCTAGTAGATAACCGCCAGATATTTGGAGATCATGTGACTAAAGAGAAAAGACCGCCCACCAGGTCACTGAATGTTAGCCGATAACCACCAAGGATGAAGAGATTACGCAACAACACAGTCGCCAAGTCATAGAATGAAAGCTTAACCGCTAGCTAGGATGAACAATAGGAAGAACCAGACCCACACGAATAGGTGGCAAGTGGTCACATGATCACATGTCAAAGAAGTCTGACATGCGGCCATGCAACAGCCAATTAGAGAAGAGCCATTGAAAACTAGGCCCACCACCTATCGCACCTGTGCAGCTAGAGAAAACACCAGCAAACAAGGAACTAGTGCGAGGTCAAAAACACATAATATTTTCGATGAAAGAGGATCGAAAACACACAAAATTTTTGACACGTCAACAGATAAGCACATAAAGCTGGAAGACAAAGGGTCAAAAACAACACAAAGGTCGAAAAAACAGACCGAAAACATCATGGACCTTTGAAAACACTATGGGTTTTTGACACTGTGGCAAATTTTGACAACATTTCCAGCAGGATTTGAAATTTGAAAATCTTTCAGGATTTTGTGAACTAGGAGATGCAGTTTGGACCAAAGTAAGGTGACAACACAAGGAACATAGGGTAGGGCACAAACCAAGAAATATTTGCAGGGAGGAAGCCATTTCAAAGGATTTTGCTGTAACAAGAAAATGGCCTAATAGTGGATCTGGTTGGGGATGTATGTCTCCTGCAGGCATAGCAAGGATCCAGATCTCTGGGAGAGCAGACCACCAACTGGACCAAAACACAACCCTATCTGCTGCAAACATATGTAAACACCCATGGGATGAAAAATGCAACCAGAGTCTCCACTACCCATGTTCATGCTTCACCAAAAATTTGTAGAACTGCAACTCTTACTCATTGAAGCATGCTAACCTCTCTATCACACTATTTTCCTTCTCTTAGTGCTCAGATCACCTCATAAGGAAACATTTCTTATCATTAAAAATATCATACTTGGAAGTTCTGCAATAAAAATCAACATGCTGGTTGGAGGGCAGGGTAGATCCAGAGCTCACCCTATAACTCCATCAGGTTCTTTGTCATGCAGGGCCGCCACCTCCTTAAAGAGGAAAAATTTGCACTAACTTGTATCTCTTCCAACCAACCAAAACTTCATCAGGCCACACTGTTTATCAGGAACTGCACTGATCAAATGGAGAACTCAAAGTCGCCACTCAACATGTAGTGAGAAGATTTTGCAAATGCTTATTTTTGTATCTGACTCTTTGATCTTTTAACCAGACTCTGGGATGATCCAGCCAAGCAGAAAAACTTGTTGTCTTTTACCTCTTCCCTAGAAAAGTCATCATTTTGTTGGCTTTTAAACTTGTTCCCACACGGTGCCAGGTTTACACTATGATTGACAAACTGGTTAGTCTTCACTCCAAAGTCTGACAAGGGAACAAGTGCCAATTGATGAGGATAAAGAACATCCTCCTTCTCCTTTGAGCTCCACATTCACTCAGGCGGGTATTGCCTCATATGCACACTCATGACTCTTCTTGAGTTGATGAACAAAAATCCTGTAGATACATTACTGTGGAATAGTTCTCAGACCTCTATGGGTATCCTGTACCCCGATGAACCATGACCTCATGCAATAACCTGATCTGCATGCAATGAGTCTGAGAACTAGAAAGAAACTTCCTACTACTATTTCCAACATGAAAGGGAAAAGATTTAAATTCAATGATTGATGCTGGGTTGAATGGACTCCTGAAGTACCCCAAGTCTCTCATAGACCAGTGCCTTATCCAATGGGCAGCAGAGTCAAATACCTCACTGCAACAGAGCTATGAAACAAGATGACAACACACTCACCCTAACCAGATCACACATTACCAAACCACCTATGCACCCAGATATGCTATCACCTATCCAAAGAAAAGACCTAGGAATAGGCAATACATTAACCAGCATCCACTGGAAGACAAGCATGATGCATCTTTAATACCTCAGCTCATACATATTTGAATACTAGTCCTAGACTCAGTTGCTTCTACGAAAAAAAACTCTACTATAGACACTCACTGGAAATGCAAGTAGAAAAACTATAACACCCTTGATGCTACAATTAATAAGTCTAAAACCCAAATGGAGACAATTTGGAAGCAGAACAAATATATTGAAATCTGAGACATAAGACACTATTACAATTTCATTATATTCCCATAGCTAGAGAGAATAGAGGGAACACCCTGTATGCAAAGAAAAAAGGAAAATACATTGCAAGAAGAACATTTGTGGAACTAGTCCCCACAACTGTGGTAGAAAGGAACCCAGACAAAGACAAAAATTTGACCCTTTATACCACTAGCTACCTTGGAATTCTCTAGGAAAATGCAACAAGCTTAGGGACAGCCAGGGCATAGGTTACAACAACTAAACCAATTGGAAACGATCACAAAATTTACTGTAGGGGCAGGAAATACAAGCAGCCTGGAGAAAGAGATCTCAAATAGATCTTACAATTATGACAATCAGTACAAAACACCAGGCAGAACCATGAAAACCAATACAAAATGACCACCTGCAAATAGCTTGTCAAGCACAAAATAGTCCTTCATATGGCACAAAAGTCACTGCAAATCAAGTAACAGGCCTCTAGACCACTTTGCAGCCAATGGCGCCACCAAACCAATCAAAAATCACCATGGAAACCATAAATTCAAGTACTTCCTGCGGTTGCAACACTCAAAAATTCAAATTTGAAAAGAAACGGCCACTTTACACTTCGCAAGCTTCAAATTCCTTAACCGTTCACCTCCAATCACGCAATCGTGCTATCACAACCTCACCACCATAGGAAACGGACAACAAATCATGCTTGGTTGCATGATCGCATAACCCAAAAATGGGTTATGCGAACATGTGACAACCGGCTATCCTCTGCCTTCTCCTGACTACTGACGCCAGACCGTCACCGCAAAAGGGCATGTCACATGTTCGCAAGCCAAAAAATTGGCTCACACGAACATGCGACAAGCCACTACCATGCACCCCGTCGGCCGTCAAATCACTGCCAAGAATCCCCACCTGGGCCCACGTTCAAACCATAACAACCCGCCAGCACGGACCAATCAGAACTTTCCACGACACCACCTGTGAACCTTAGCCACCGAAGAGCCGCAAACGAGTCCTAGCACATGTGGCACCCTGTTGCATGATCGCATAGCCCAGAGACGGGCTATGCAAACATGTGACCACCCGTAGACAGTAGCCGCAACTGCATGATTTCAACACCAGGGGGGTCCATTGCATGATCACAAGCCATGGAAATGGCTCTTGCAATCATGTGACAAGGCCATGAGACCGCCGCAACAGTCACTCACCGGCCAATAGAACACTGCCACATGTCTGCCTCCTTTGCATCTCCCGGGCCCACCGTTGAAATGCCATCACACCACCATGGAGATGTTTCGAATGGTCGCATGATCGCATAACCTAGAAACGGGGCTATGTGATCATGTGATAGCCAACCCAAAGCTGGCACATGTCACCAAACTACAACCAGCACCACCATCGGGCCCCATGCGCTAGGAAGGAGCAGGTCACATGGTCGCATGTCAAAAAAATCTGACATGTGATCATGTGACAACCAATAGGAACACGTGCCTTCACCTCCCCTCTGACATCGGGCCCACCACACATCATGCTTGTGCACTAAAGCAAAGAAGACCGCCAGGCATTTAGGGACTATGCGAAAAATCGGTCGTGTGATCGTGAGATGCTAGCAGATAACCGCTAGATATTTGGAGATCACATGATTGAAGAGAAAAAGACCACCCGCCAGGTCACTGAATGTTAGCTGATAACCACCAAGGATGAAGAGATTGCGCGACAACACAGTCACCAAGTCGCAGAATGAAAGCTTAACCGCCAGCTAGGATGAACAACAGGAAGAATCGGACCCACACGGACAGGTGGCAAGCAGTCGCATGATCGCATGTCAGAGAATTCTGACATGCGGCCATGCGACAGCCAATCAGAGAAGAGCCATTGAAAACCAGGCCCACCACCCATCGCACCTGCGCAGTTAGAGAAGATACCAGCAAACAGGGAACTAGTGTGAGGTTGAAAACACACAATGTTTTCAATGAAAGAGGATCGAAAACACACAAAGTTTCTGACACGTCAACAGATAAGTGCACAAAGCTGGAAGACAAAGGGTCGAAAACACACAGACCAAAAACATCATGGACCTTTGAAAACACTGTGGGTTTTCGACACTGTGGCAAATTTTGACAACATTTCCAGCAGGCTTTGAAATTTGAAAATATTTCAGGATTTTGCGAACTAGGAGATGCAGTTTGGACCAGAGCAAGGCGACAACACAAGGAACACAGGACAGGGCACAAACCAAGAAACATTTGCAGGGAGGAAGCCATTTCAAAGGATTTTACTATAACAAGAAAATGGCCTAACACCTCCAAAACTTGACTCAAACAAGGTAACAATGATCTACTATTTTTGGCTCATACTCTGACAATATGTGAGTTTGATGTTATTTAAAAAGTTTTGACTTTCATGGCTAGCCAACGTAGCATAGTGACTGACATTTTTTGAAAATGTATTATAAATTGAGAACATTATATTCAGGTTACATATGTAACACACAATAGAAAGTAAGAGTCTAAAGAATAGTTAAAAATATAGTTTTTATGATTTACATTTGTTTAGACTATACAAGAAGAATGGGGAAGAATACCATCTTAGTTTTTAGATGTGATATTTACACCCAATTCAAAAATTGAAACAAAAAGATTTGACAGGATACTTTTAGAGTTGGAAATCTTTTTGAATATAGTGTCAAAGTAATGATCGTCCACACTGCTCACTTTGAAATTATTACTATAGATAGACCTTCAAGAAAGTTGTTCATCTCTATGATTCCAGTACAGATGAGTTGAAGGATTCACTACTACATTTCATCTCTTTAGTTCTAATACACATGATTGGAAGAGCACATTACATAATGGCATGGCTTACTTCACTAAGAACTTTGGTCTTCATCTGGGCTGCTATGGCAGTGTTTGTAGAGAGATCTAGTTTAAGGAAATAAAAGGAGGGTTGCCTTTATAGATAGATTATCGTGAAAGTAAAAATAACTTCAAATCTACTCTGCCTTCCTTGCTACAGTGTAATGGGAAGTTGATTTTGGTGGGGAGGTTAGAGGAGGAAGGAAGAAAAATATGGGGTAGTTTCCCTTTTATTGAGCACAGTTGGGTGGGAATATGGGAGTTGAGTTCATGAGAAGAGAATCGTGAGAGTTGGTCTCTTATTTCTGTTACTCCCCAAAATTTGTTGGAACATACAGTCAAGTCATCGCATGGAACATATTTTATTGCTGTTGGTTCATTAGATAAAATTTGGCTTACCTTTAAAGAAAGCATGAATTTGTTTGCCTTTAATTTGAGGTCCATGGAATGAAGTGTGTTTCCAGGCTACACTGCTGAAGATTTGGTTGATTGTGCTCTTCCAAGGTGAGGAATTTGTGCACCCTTCAAAAAAAATTCATCTTTCACTTTGTCTCCAAATCTACTGGAGTCCATTGAATAAATAAGATACAATTGCAAAATTAAATTGATGGGTACTAGTTAGATAGAGATCTGTCATAGAGTTTATTTAGACATTCTATAAATAAGATAGAGGATTTATTTTTTCCAGTATGTTTGTAATGTAAAATATTTATTAAAATAAAAACTATTTTTTGTTCTTTAGATTTTATATTTGAAACTTTGATAATGAAATATTTTAATAAATTTAATAATTAGTTAATCTGTTATGTACATATTTTACCATTTAGCATACATATCTACCTAAATAGTCTAGAGAAAATCCCCCTTTTCTAATGTGTTTCTATGTTCAAATTTTGATTGAATGTTATGAGATTTGTCTTCACATCTATCAAATTTATTTTCTCTGGGGTTTTTTAAACTTGTTAAACAATTTTAATCTATGTATAGTTTATAATCATTGTATTCAATTAAATATATTTTTTCACTAAGATAGGAATAAAAATTTATTCAATTACAAGAGAGGTACAGAAGAAAGAGAACAGACTGCTCATCAAAACAGAAAATTATATTGAAAGAAATTTTTAGTCTCAAATGAAACAACAATTTTAGTATGATTTAAGTTATTTTAGAATCAACATCTCAAATATATTTCAAGTATTCTCCTACAGTGGAGTTTAATCTTCATGTTTGTGTTGTGACTTTTATGTTTTACCTCATTTTAAAAGGCTATAGATATTCTGATTTAATTACTTTTCTGAGATGTGCCTATTGATTTTGATGGTGTAATTTTTCATTTAGAGGTTGATAAATTCTCTATTCTGAGTGAGGAAGGCACATAGTTTTCCATGTTTGATACTTTCTATATGTATGGTTGAGATTTTCAAACTAGAGTTTGGACCTGTAGGGTAAGATTATTTATGAGATTTAGTTTTGGCTATCTTTTGGTGGCAAACATACATAATATGGAAATTGCAAAGTTTGAAGCTTGAATAATTTATATTTTACTTTTAATGACTATATTTTTTAGTATTGAGACGAGGGTTTGATTTTGCTACTGGTGAGAGGAAAATATTAGAGTCTAATTCTCTATCTGCATGAGAAGTTTTGACTTGGTATTTTTAGGGTGATGACACCAGAGAGAGAATAAACTCATAGTGCATGGTTTTTTTGTTTCTTTTTTATGGTTAATGGTTTATCTTCCAGGACGAGGGCTTACTAAAGAGAGCTGAGGATCACAAAATTGCAGAGTAAAGTATCACTTTGGTAGCAGGGGACTCAAATTAATTTTATCATGAAATTTGTATTTAGCATTAAAAAGAAAATAACAGTTTGACCGATACCTTTCTCTCTCTGAGTTAGAAATTGATTTTTTTAGTTTTTGAATGTTCGTCATTATTGTTTATGCTTGGTTACTTTCAAGAGGCATTGGCGAATACAGAGCATGGTTCTCTCATCCATCTTTGTGCATTGAGGTAATATTTATGCCTGTTGCTACTCAGATTATTAATTTGAAAGTCCTACCTAGTGTTCTATTCTAGGAGTAACCAAATTTCTAAGAGGCATCACTAATTGCAAGACAATTTATGAGAATCTCTCCTTGGGGTTTAGATTATGGCTAATTGTAAGCTAGTTCTCCTGTTACATCGACTAACGCTAACAAGGAGACATTATTAGCCAACTTATTCATAAGTTCCCATTTGTTGGGTTTTATCCATTTTTCAATTGCAATAAAAAGGATAGGAGGGTATTTGAACATATCTTACTAGTGAGAAGAAATTATTGACTATAGATCTTCTATCACAAGATGATGTTTTACTATCTCATTTACCACTGATTCATAACATATTTATACCATGCAAATCACGTTGATGGTTTTCATCATGACAATTATGTTTATTTCAAGTTCAATTTTAATATCTAGAAGTCTAAATTGAGTAGTATTTGACAACTTTTCATTTAACAATTATAAATCTTTATTTTAGTCTTGAGAAGATAAGGAAGATAATCTACCCCTCCTCACGGTGCTATATTTTTTCGATTTGGAGTTTATTGTTGCATATGACATGCTTCAAAAACATCAGGTATTTGAGTTTCTATTATTTAGCCACTTTTAGATTTTTTTGTGTTAATGCTTTCTTTTCATTTGTATATTATGACCATTTATTTTTGTGCGAAATTGACTTTAAGTAAAATGTTATGCGTATTGATGGAGGTGAAGTATCTGTACCCTTTTTACAAGGTGAAAGCCTGCATCCTTTTTATGTTGTCACATAATTTGGAGTGAAAATTGTGGTTCCAAATGAGTATTTTGTGTTTAAAGGAAGTTTAATGAGATGCATTAATGCAGTTTTTTAAAATATGTTTTTATGTTTTGACATTAAGATCTTATAATTTGAGTATCAACTTAAAATCTATGTCATAGAGAAGGATATCTCGGCCTAGTTTAAATTTATTACATGGTATGTTTGATAGGATTCAAGTTTTCTCATATTAATTCTTTTTCTAATTGCTTGTGTAGGGTAGATGACTCTTTAAGAGACAGATAATATGATAGGGATATTTGACATTCATGTCTATTGGAGGGTTTCCTTGTTTTTTTGGGAGACATGAAGGTAAGCGCTTTATTCATTTATCTTTTATAAATCGAATAAAATGAAAAAATGAATTGTGTGTTCTGAGTCAAATGTAAAATAGTAGATATTTTATATTTAAGAAATAGTAAATATGAAGCTCAAATACAATAATATATTTTGTTGATAGTTTCTTTCAATTAGGTGTTATGATAAAATGACCCTAAGAATAAGAGGAGTGATATTATAATTATGAGCTTACAAATGGTTATGCTTTGAATGTGTTTTCTTTAAGTCCAATCCATAGGTTTTCTAGTATGATACTGAAATGGTCATTATGGAGAATCTTTCTTTATAATTGCAAATACACTATCTTCAATGTTATTTTTGGCACTAGTAGTAGGAATCTTTGAATCAATTGTATATTTAATAGTGACAGAACACCCTAGGTTTAGTCACTATGCATATTTTGTACTTGATCTCTTCATTTGCATGGGTTTTGTTGAGAGTTTGATGATGATGATGATAGAAGCCTTGGTGCTCAATTTCCTCATGGGAATGATAAATAGAGCTGGAATCCTAGTATGTTCCTATTTCTATATCTATCTTTAGATAAAAAAATAGAAATGGAAGCAAAAGAAGAGCTGAATAAAATCATAGGTAGTTTAAAATCAATGTTATTCAAATCTGAATTGTGCATGTGTAGGGCATATACATGCTAGTTGTTGGATTCATTCATTTTATAGATGATCTTAATTCCCAAACGAATTTGGTGCTATCCAATGTCATATATCAGGTTCAATTCTTGGGTATTATAGGTTAACCCTAACTACCATTTGGTTTTTTCCTTTATCTCCTAATGCTACAATTAAAAAAAGAATCCTCTATCATTGTATCCTTTGCCTATTAATAAAGTTGTCATTGGAACTCAATAGAAAACAAACCCAAAGACTATTGCTTGACTAAAATACCTGCAAGTAATAAATTGAACTAGTAATCAAGACTACAAGTGAGTTTAGTTTTTTCATCACTATTGTATTCAGACAATAGATATAAAAAATTTGAGTAGGGTCAGTACAAGAATGACTACTTATAATTGAATGAAATGCATTTCTTATATCTAAAAAGTGACAAATCATGTAATGTCACATTGTCACACCAATAATACATGACTTAGTGCAAACTTATGGGTCTTAGTTTTTTTTTTGGCTTTTTTGGAAGAGATTGATAGTGCCTAAGATGATCATCATATTTTGTAGTGTTTTTACCATTTCCTATAATATTAGAAATGGAAGAAACTAGCAAAATGTTAGTATTTTAAAGAATTTGTTTGGAAAAATTTTGGTTTGAGATGAGACATTATCCTTAAGCTTTTAAATTTAGAAAGTATCATATGGTAAGTTACAAAGGCTACAGTAGAGGCTTGGCTACTAGCTGATGTTTTATTGGAGTTGTGCATATGATGAGACACTATACTAGATATATGGAAAGTACTAGTATACATGGTATGACTATTTTTAAAGGGTACTAGCTCAATGGAAGAGCACTTACTTTATAAGTAGGAGGATGGTGGTACGATTCTATCGTGCCCTAATATGAAATTATATGACTAAATTAATGACTAAATATATGACTAAATTAAGGACTAAATATATGACTAATAAATGACTAAATAAATAACTAAATAAATGACTAAATAAATAACTAAATCAATGACTAAATCAATGACCAAATAAATGACTAAATTAATGACTAAATAAATGACCAAATAAATGACTAAGTAAATGACTACATAAATGACCAAATCAATGACTAAAATAATGTATTCATAAATTTAGTCGCGAGATTTTTGATCGGCAATAAACTACTAATGGTCACGTGATCAAAATTAGTCATTTATCTACAATTTTTATTAGTTTATTTACTCATATATTTTTCATTTTATGTACTAGTGTACATATATATACATACATAGAGGTTAGATATCATGGAAAATGAATTGATTTCACCTCGAGAACTATTTTCCTGAACTAACCAAGAAATTGGAAGATTAGGAGACTCTATAAATAAGGCTACTAGCTCTAGTGTGTATAGGAATTCTTGGCAGTCGATACTTGAGAGCCTCATTAGAATTAGGGATGACATTCAGAGTGTTACTCGCTATTCATCAGATGCTATGGAGGCCATACTTGAGAGGAAGAGACATGGGTTTATTCAATCATTTCTCTTTCTGAGGTACAGGGCTTAGTGCCCAAAGAGACCCTGAAATGGGAATCTTTCCCATTTTATGTTGATCAGAAGTATGTGAGCAGTTATCAAGTTACTAGGTGTCAGGATCTAGCTATGACAACATTGATATACCCATGATTTATTGTTGCCCATGGTCATTATCCAAATTAATAATGACCAGATTATACTGTATTTTGCACAATAGATTTTTGTTGAAGTTTGTTTAGGGAGGGTTGTCAATTACACTAATTTTCCACCACATCTAGGACAGGAGAATGATAGACTGGTTGATAAAGATGCCTATCGTCGACCTGATCATCTATTACCAACACACAAGGCTATTGATGGTTAGAGGGAACTTTCTATAGCTCCTTCTTTGGGTCCTGCAATAGATGATGTTATTCATAGCACCCAACTTCGAGGAGCGATTGATGGAGTTGGGGACATTACAATAGTTGCTAGATCCATATATAGTGATTAGGTTGGGAAGTATTTGATTTCTCAATGACACTCTTGATCCTCTATTGGAGCATCCTCTAGAAGGACCTTAGATGACATCTATAGTGTAGCAGGCATCCCTTCACCTCCCAGCTTAGAGGGACTCACAGGAGAGATGACACAAGTTACAATGACTAGTTTGGCTGAGGATCTTTTGGATGCATACACATTTATAGAAGATGACCATGATATCTCCATATTAGATGTTAGAGCTCATGTGAGTACTATCTGATATGCTCAACCACATCCTTCTCATCACCTAGACCGTGGCCATAGTGGTAGTGCCCATGAGGATCCACCTACCAACCAATCTATTGCTATAGAGGGAGAGGCATAGCATACATACCATTCAATGAGTGCAGCATGCCAGTCCTCTGTTGTTGTTCTTGAGGATGTTGACATCAACATGACAACTATGGGTTACATAGATTTGATGGCATGTGATGATTTGAATTCCATGCCATCTTGTCTAGTCAGTCTTTTGTGTTCATCATTTGTGGGACATGTGCCGACTAGTCATGTTGTAGATGTAGAGTTGAGCCTGGACAAGGCCCAACAAAATATCGATGCCTTGGTTGACATGATCGAGGCTAGGGAGTTTGAGTACTATCAAGTGTCACCATCTACATAGGTATCCAAGAACTTTCGGTCAAGAATTTAGTTAGTATCCAAGAACATTATTGACTCATTTAATGTTCTTGGTATCCAAGAACTTTGACTCATTTAGTGAATTTTCAGTCAAGAATTTAGGTATTCCATACCTTTTGACCTCTAAAATTTGGATGACCATGACAACCCATTTGCTTTCATCTATTTCCCAGTCCAGAATTTGTGTTTGTATCTCCCCAAGTAATGCTTCAACATCACTAAACACAATACTGGACTCCTAAATAAACTTTTTCCCATCTTTGATTATCCCATCAATCCAATCATCTATCTCTATAGTTAGCATTTTTCCCCTAATTTCATTCATCTTTTAAATGGGTATGCATTTGAGCTCCTTGAGCTTGGCCCTCCTGATCTTAGTGAGGAAATCTTGGTCTTCTTAGAGACTATCTATGTCAATTACAATCTCTACTAGTAAAGAAAAAGTTATTTTTTGCTCTCTTGCACCCTGTCTCCCAATGTCTCTCAATGTCAATTCATAACTTGCAAAGTCTCTTAATGTCAAATAGACAAGTAGTAGAAACCAATTTGAAATAGGTTGGGACTAATCATACATGGGTGGGGAGGAATGAGAAGTGTGTTAGGTCATTTTCCTGTCATTACAGTAATCTAATGAAAATGGTTTGATCCTGTGAAAACCCTGAGAAATTGCCTTGCCCTAGCTGCAACTTGTTTTGATCTATGAAGAAGATGTATCAGGTTTCATAGCTTGCGAGCTTAGCCAGGAATATTTTATGGTGTGTCCAAGCTCCAGTTCAGATCGCATGCATTTTGGTGCAAAGACCAAAAAGATATTATAGTTTGAAGGTTTGAGAAATAGGTATTTTCCATGAATAAGGGTTTCAAAATTTGTCTAAGTCCAAAAAACCCTGGCCTTTTCTATTTCTCTATTACCTTTTTCAGGCCACTTGGATTCCCTTTATGCACATGTCATATTTTCTTGCCCAAGCACTCTAGTCTTTCTATTCAGTGATCTAGCGACTGTGGTGTTCACGTATTCTCCAAGTCCTGGCAATCATTGGCTTAACATCTAGCAACCTGGTGGGCCATTAACTTTTCCTTCAGTCACTGATTCTCTAGATGAAATAACCATGGCACTTAGCATTCAAAGATTAATCAAGGACCGTTGATGTTGATCTTGATCAATGGATGGCACATGTTCTCGAGATGGAATTAGGGTTAAGCAAGGCATCCAATGATCAAGCGAACACTGCATTCGCGTGTTCTTTGAATATAACCCTAGTCAAGATAAGGATTCAGTGATAGCCACAGGATGAGTACATGATCAACGGTTAGCGTGTAATCTCAAGATATGACTGGGGTTAAGTAAATGATCTGGTGACTTGGAGAATAAAGGCTTTCACATGTACTCATGATTTAACCAGGGTTAGACCAAACATCAAGTGATCATGAGAACACTTTGGTCACTGGATTGCTAGATAGCGTTGGGTTAAAGATCAAGGTTTCAAGATAGAATCTAGACCGTTGATGGATTTTGATCGAGTGGTGGTCGCTTGTTTGCTTGATGAAACCAGGGGTCAAGGAAAGATTGTGTGATTACATGAATGCTTTGTTTGCATGATCTCTTGACCAGACCATGGTTAAGGTTTTCTTTTGGCAACCTAGCGAATGCCTTTGGTCGCATGTTTGCCAGATCCAACATGGGTTAGGGGAAGCTTGTCGAGGTTAAGGTAAAGAATTTTCAAGTCCATTTTGATCCAACGGAGGTCATGATGTTGCTAAGGAAAAGTGCAGGATAGATAATGATCATGAATTTGTGACAACCATCCGATCTTCCAAGAGATTAAGACTAATAAAGTAGTGGGTTAGGATGCCAGGTGTAGCTGATGTGTTCTTTCTTGATTGGCCGAGAAAAATGATGATATGGCCAGGTATTTTTAAAGTGCTTAGTCAACTATTTGATGATTTTTGAGAGTCATCTGATATGCTGGGAAAGGGTAGAGATTAACAGTCATGTTTTAAACTTGTCTAATTGACCATTGCCACTAGAAATTTGAATTGTTTAATGGTTTTTTGTGACTAAAAGACTGATTATTTAATGCTTGGGTGACCGATCTACCTAATTTGATCTTGTACGCTATCACAACATGGTCCAGAGATGATGCTTGTCTACAAAAGGTGTTTGTGCCGTAGAAAATGGGTGAATCATTCACTCAAATTTATGATGTAGATGAATTAAACAGGGAGCTCAAATGATGAAACTTCCAGTCTCTAGTGTACTAGTCAGGATTTTGGCCATAAATGAAGATCAATTTAGGCTTGATTTTCTCCAGATTACTTGGCATGTCATTTTTGCAGTAAATTTCTTGATTATTTGGTTGGTATAGTGGTTGAAAACCCTAGTTCTGTCCTTGTCATCCGTAGCTTGTTGCATCCTGATTTTCAAAAATTCCAAGATGACTAGTGACTAGATATAGCAATTTGAGATTTTTTTTAGAGGATGGTGAAATTGGTAACTAAATAGAGAGAGCTTGGATTTAGGGTTTTTTTTCTAGCATTCTAGCATTTTCAATGTATTGATACTGAAATTTTAATGAGGATACACTTCAATTCTAATTTCAGATTTGTGTATGTCTTCTTGTTTTGATCTTGAATTCTTATATGTTAATGTTACAAAGTAGGTTAATGTATGGTTTACAAAGTAAATTGTGAAATTATCTTTGAGTTCCTTCCAAAGTTGGGATTAAATCCTTAAAGATAGTTTCTAAGAATTCATGGTTGAATGAGAATTTGATGTCCAAGTGTGAGAGTGAGAGGAATAATAGGCAAAACACTTATTCTAAATTTGGGTGTGTTTGAGTTAGGTTTTCAGTTGATATATGTTGTATTTGACTCTGCACCCTAGGATAAGACACTTGTCTATTCTCAAGAAGTAGTTCTTCATCATCAATCAACTTTTAAATGATAAAATCTTTAAATCAATGTGTCAAGGACATTAATGCTTAATATTTGTTGATTCATTTAAGAAGTGAATCAAAGGTATACCCACCTGAGCATTAAAGCTCAAAGTGAAGGAGGACCATCCTCTTGATCCTTGTTAATTGGCCCTTTTTCTTGTCAGATTTGGAGTGGTGATAGAGTCAATGACACTAGTTTGTCAATCAAATTGTAAATATGAAAGTATAAAGAAAAGGAACCAACAAAATGGCGGCTCTACTAGGGAGAGTATAAAGAAAAAAGAATTTTAGCAAGATTCTTGTGTTTCTCCTGTCTCAATCTGTGTTTTATTTTAAGTTTATCAAGGTTTATTTCTTAAGATTTCCCATTAGGTGGGTGGTGACTCAAAGGGTTACAACCAGTATTTACAAATTACAAACCATAGAAAAAATAAGAAATACTAGGTCTTTTGTCAAGACGCATCCAGAGGTTTCTCTAGAAGAGTTGCCTAGATCAAGAAAGAAAAGTTGGATCAGAAGAGATGGGGAATCTGAATAGGATAATGCTAAAAATAGGGCACAACATACATCTTCTAATGAGGATGAATCATAGTATAAAAGTTCTAAATCTGATAGTGGCTTCTCTGGAGATAATTTTTATGATACCCCAAAATATTATTTCAAGATAAAGTCTCACTACCTACAGATCAAAATGTGCAGGCAAGAGAAAGGGGCTTTGGGCCAAATTTAGATCTAGATGAGGACATGTTAAAAAGGAAACCCATGGGGCCAAGGCAGATCCATTTCCCATATCAAAATCTCACTGATATGGATGTGTCATCAAGATCTGAAGATATTATGATATACCTAAATGATTTGGGTGCATTGGGATTACAATTAGCAGAGCAAGATGCAATACACAAGAGATTATAGAAAGAAAGAGAGGCTAAAAAAATGAATGCATTAATAGAAAGAGATTCTCTACTTAGAAAGATTAATGAGCTAAAGGAGAGAAACAAAATGCTTACTTCTGCTCCTAGAACTTTGCAACGTGAAATTTTTAGTGATCTTGATGCTTTGAGAAGTGAGAAAGTACGTCTATTGCAAGACCATGAGTTTGAATAAGAGGGCCCTGTGATTAGATAGGTCCAAAGTTATGCTTATCAGCCTAAAGCTAAAAATGAAAGTGAAACTACCAGACCTATCATTGTTGTTAATGAAAAGGGAAAGCAAAATATGGTTGGGATTCAAATAAATGAGCCTATAGAAAGACCAAAGGCCCCACCACCTATTTCAACTGAAGATATAGAGATGGAAAGGAAAAGGAAGGAAGATGATGATCTAGCAAGGTAATTGGAGAAGGCTGAACTTAAAGCCTCTATTGTAGAAAAAAGGAGGATCCAGTTGGAGTGAGAGCTTCATCTACAAATACTCTTGGACCAGCTACCATTAAAATAGGTATGCCATCTACAACTTCTGATACTATTCCACTTGGTAATGTTACTACTCATAATCCACTTTCTGCTTCGTCTACCAAGCTAAATGTTGACCCTAAACAATAGTCAAGTGTACAAGTAGGTGGAAATCTAGATATAAATATTGGAGATTTGCCAGCAAGCTAGTGCTAACTATATGCTTGTCATTGATGACAACATATGGTAAGCAGCATGTGTGGAATCCTAGTGGACAGAGCTTTGAGCATATGTTTCCTAGATATGTTATCAGCATGATATCATAAGCGCAGAGGTTGATTATGAGTGTAGACAATCATACAGTTGACTATTTTAGTAAGTGTTCCTGACAGGTCCCGGGAAGAGTTTTGTATGTGACATACAGTATGGTTGTGGTGGAGCCTTGCACATTTACATTTATGTTTTAGACATGTGTATAATTCTATGTTCATCGACGTAGAGTCTGATATGTTGTACAGTCTGAGTTATGAAGTCTCCAATTACCAATTATAGTTTCCTAAGTTTATTTGACAGATCCGACATTATTTTTATTATTGTATTAGTTGCACGTACCATTTGGATATGCACACTTGGATTAGTGTTTGGAGAAGAGTTAAAAATGTTTGGTTAAGAGCTCGTGACATAATTCAATATGAGAAGAAAGTAGCAATTAATTTGGTGGAGCCGATAGTGTGAAGCGACACATCTACTCATATGGAGTTGAGCGGTCTTAATTTATGTTTCTTGCTTAGTAGAGCTGACTAAGAAGTTATTGGGGAGTTGTATTGTTTCTCTAATATTATTTCAAGATGGTTCTAACATGCCAACTTGATTATATCATTTAGAGGAAAGATATTTATAGGCAGTCATTTGTGATTGCTAAGTATGGCAGTGAGTTGAAAGAAAGAAGCAGAGCAAAAGTTGTGAAGTGTTGTGCCATTAGCAGAAGATCTATGTGACAAAGATAAGTGTATATGCTAATCATTGGAACTAATCAAGATAATAGGTCTACCTCGTAGTTCACCAAGATCGAGATATAGCGTGTATCTATTATTCAGAAGGTTGCAACATTCACCATTTGAGCAGTGAGCTCTCGGATAGTGCATCCTAACCCCTAACCGAGTTAATTGTAATAGACTCCTAACAGGTTTTGACCCTTGACCAGGTCATTGTACTTATTACATTGTAAAGATCAACTCCTAATAGGGTTGTAAGATCTTCTAACATGGATCATTATACACTAGTGCAGTTTTAGTGGGTGTCAATTCCTACTAGGGTTTTTACCTATTTGGGTTTCCCCATAGCCAAAATTGTGTTCATGTGTTCATGTGTATGTGCTTAATGTTCTTCTATACTTAATTGGAAAAAGAATTTAATCTTGTAGATAATTGATTCACCCCTGCCGCCCTCTCAGTTATCTCTTAGGACTATTCCTAACAATCAGTATCAGAGCCAAGTGCCTCGGAGAGAAAGTTTAACAGCTTGAGGTTGATTAGATGGAATTCTTTAGAAAAGAAAGTCCTAAGTTTGATGGAGATAACTATCTAGACTAGAAGAACAAAATGATACATTTATAATCCATTTCCTTCAAAATTTTTGAAGTAGCTACCAAAGAAGTTTAGATTCCCTATCTAGCAGATATTGCAAAGGATGATGCAACCTTGAAGAAAAAATAGATGTTCACTTCAAATGCTATTGCCAAAGAAGCCCTCATTAGTGCCTTATTTGACAGTGAGTTTTCAGAGATCAAGAAAATGGAAAAGGCCTATATGATATGGAAGTATCTAGAAGACATGTTTTAAGGAGATATTCAACTCAAGAATGCGCCTCAGAAAGACATGGAAGAAAAAATACAATACATTAAAGATGCTACCTAATGAGAATGTCAGAGCCTACAATCAAATGATTAATGAAGCAGTTGCAGGAATCAGAAACAATGGTGGAGAAATTTCAGAAGAAGACATAATGGATAAATTGATGACTACCTTGACACCAGAATATGACAACAAGATATGCATCCTTGATGAAACTATGTAGTCCACAAAAGACTTCAAAAGAGAGACCTTAATCAACAAGATTTCAGCCTTTGAGATCTCAAGATTGAAGACAAAGCCTAAAAGTGAAACAACCTTCAAAGCCTTAGTCCATGGTAAGAAATCATTAAACACTTCTAGTAATTTTGATGATGATGATGAAGAGAAAGAACTAGATGATTTCATTGCTTTGATTTCTAAGAAAGAAAGGAAAGGAAAAGGGAAATATGAAGGTCAATTACCATTCAAATTCTTTTCATGTAACAAGATTGGTCACTTTTCATTTAAGTGTCCTACAAGAGTCAAGAAGTTCAAAACTAACTACAAACCTAAGTATACAAAAGAATGTTACTATGTTGGTGATGGAGTATCAGATGAAGATTCAGCAAAAGATGAAATTGGATTCATTTCTCTTGAAGACATGGAGAAAATGTTTGATGAAATGGACCTTGAAGATGAAAAGAAAACATCAGAGTTGGCACTAATTTCACAAGTTGACATCAAGACAGATTGGATCATTGACAATGGTTGCTCACATCATATGATAGGAGAAAAGGATAGATTTGTACATCTGGATAGATACAAAGGAGGCATGGTTAGATTTGGAGACAACACTCCTAAACCTATCATAGGTAGAGGAGCTATCACCTTGGATGGAAAGAATAGCACTGATGATGTTCTTTATGTTGATGGCCTACAGCATAACTTACTAAGTGTTAGACAGTTTCTTGACAAAGGATATCAGTTGGAATTCAAAGACAACAAGTGCATCATTAGTAACAAAGAAGGAGAGATGATTGCATCTAGTTCAAATACTAAAGGTAATTTTTTTCAGCTTAATCTTGAAGCAGGTTGTTTTGTTGCTAAAGTAGATGATAGTTGGTTATGGCACAAAAGACTATGTCACATCAATTTTGACAACATAGTGAAGATAAGAAATGTAAAGGAAGTAAAAGACCTTCCTAGCATTACAAAACTAGTTGATACAATACGCAGGGAATGTGTAATGGGAAAGCATGTAAGAAATTCATTTAAGAGCAAGAACAATTTAGTAGAGAACAAGTTGGATCTAATACATACAGACTTATGTGGACCAACTCAAACAAGAACATACTATGGCGAAAGGTACTTTATTTTTTTTGTTGATGATTAGTCTAGAATGATGTGGATTAAGTTCTTAAAAAACAAATCAGAAGCATTTGAGAAGTTCAAAATATTCAAAGTTAAGGTTGAAAATGAGTTTGGATTAAAGATTAAGTGTCTAAGATTAGATAGAGGAGGAGAATTCACCTCGGACAGATTTTATGAGTATTGTGAAGAACATGGGATAAAGAGATAGCTAAGTGCTCCTAGAACCCCTCAGTAAAATGGAATTGTAGAAAGAAGGAATGGGATCATACTTGATACAACACGCACCATCATGATTGAAGAAAAAGGTCACACACACCTATTAGAGAGATGTGGTCAATATTGCAGTCTATACTATTAATAGAATCCAATTAAGGCCAAGTGTAGACAAGACACCTTATGAGCTATGGTTTGGGAATGTACCTATAGTCAAATACTTTAGAATCTCTGGAAGCAAGTGCTACATCAAGAGAGATGAAGCCACTGGCAACTTTAATGCAAGAAGTGATGAAGCTATTTTTCTTGGTTACTCCACTAAAAGAAAATCTTATAGATGTTTTAATTTAAGATTGAAGAAGATCATTGAAAGTGCTCATGTGAAGGTTGATGAAAATTTTATGATTCAAGAGAGATATCATGATTATGAACCTATGATTGAAGAAGAACCTAGACCTACTAGTAGTGATACAGTTGTTGAAGAAATGTTTGGCAGCATTGATATTTTGTTCAATGACCCTGAAACAAGTGAAGAAGAAACACAAAAGGTAGATGAGAGAGTCACACCTAATGTTCCTAAATTCACATCTAGATATCATTCAAAGGGAGACATCATTGGACATCAGAACAACAAAGTCATGACAATATCAAAAGAAAAGAGTTCCACAGTTAATGAAGAGGTATGTTTACTTTCACAGATTGAACCCTTAAGTGTTGAAGATGCATGTAATGATTCAGATTGGCATAAAGAAATAAAAGAAGAGGTAGATCAGATAATTAAGAATGAAACATGGGAATTGGTCCATAGGCCTAGTGATAAGAATGTGATTGGAACCTAGTGGATATTTAGAAATAAGATGAATGAAGATGGAACAATGGTAAGAAACAAAGCAAGACTAGTATGTAAAGGGTATGTGCAAAGATAAGCTATTGAATATTCAGACACATTTTCCCTTGTAAGAAGATTAGAAGCCATAAAGTTGTTTTTATCCTATGCTACATTCAAAGACTTTAAGGTATACCAGATGGATGTCAAGTCAGCATTCCTAAATGGAGAGCTGAAAGAAGTATACATAGAGTAGCTTGAAGGATTTACATTATCAGATAGACCTGATATGGTATGCAAATTGAAGAAAGCCCTCTACAGACTTAAGCAAGCCCCTAGAGCATGGTATGAAAGACTTGATGGATACTTGACTAAGATTGGATTCAAGAAAGGAGTAGTAGATTATAACTTATTAATAAGAGAGACACCTGATGGACAGTTGTTAGTTGCTATATTTTTTTATGAGATTATCTTTGGTGGTAATGACAAGCTTAGTGTCGAATTTGCTAAGGAGATGCAGAGTGAATTTGAAATGAGCATGATTGGTCCTATCAAGTATTTTTTGGGACTGAATGTGCAACGAACAGACAAAGGTATTTTCATTAATCAGTCTAAGTATGTGAAAGAGATATTAAAGAAATTCAAGATGGATGATTGCAAGCCAGTAAGTATACCTATGATAACAAGATGCAAGCTTTCAAAAGAAGATGATTCAACAATAGTAGACATAACTTTGTATAAGTCTATGATTGGTAAACTAATCTATCTTACTCAATCTAGACGTGATATTTCCAATGCAGTTGGCATAGTTGGGAGATTTGCAGTAGAACCTAAACAAAGTCATCTCATGGCAGTAAAGAGGATATTCAAATATTTTAAAGGAACTATAGACTATGGTTTATGGTATCCTAATTTGGAAAATGTAGAACTTTGTGTATATACAAATGCAAATTGGGTAGGTTGCATGGATGATATAAATAGTACCTCAGGAGGAGCAATATTTCTTGGAGATAGACTTGTTACTTGGACAAGTAAAAAGAAAAATTGTATTTCTTGGTCCACAATAGAAGTTGAGTATGTTGCAACAGCATTGAATTGCTCTACAATTGTGTGGATCAAGAAAATGATAAAAGATTTTGGTATTCAGATTGATTATCCTATTGTTATTCATTGTGATAACACTAGCACTATCAATATGTCAAAAAACCTTGTGATGCATGCAAAGACAAAACACATTGAGATAAAGTATCATTTCCTAAGAGAGAAAGTTGTAGAGGAAGAAGTAATGTTGGACTATGTGAGTACAAAAGATTAGCTAGAAGATATATTCATGAAGCCTTTACCTAAGGATACAATTGAGTATCTCAGGGAGAAGCTAGGAGAAATTCCCTTCCCTGAATCTGATTAGAGTTTGCAAGAGTGCATCAGTCCTTAGTGACTGATGAATGGTTGACTACTCTACTTCAGGAGTAGTACCAGTGCTTAATTGATTGGCACCATTTTCCATTGATGTCAAAGGGGGAGTAAGTATATAGTCATGAAAAATAAAATAGTAAGAGATTGAGGACTCATCCTTGGGGGAGTTTTGTTGAGGAAATGGAGAATATTATAAAAGTATTGTAGAAAGGGGGAGTGAGTATTTAGCAAGAAGAAACAAAACCATAAGAGATGGAGGACTCATCCTTGGGGGAGTTTTGTTGAGGAAATGGATAATGTTATAAAATAATTACTCATTGGATTGGTGGTGTTTTTCATTCCGTATGTTGCCATCAATTCCAAAGGGGGAGATTGTTGGAGATTTTCTAGCAGGCCAATGCTGACTGTATGTTTGTCATTGATGACAACATATGGTAAGCAGTGTGCGTGGAAGCTTTATGGAGAGAGATTTGAGCATATGTTGCCTAAATATGTTATCAGCATGATATCATAAGTGTCGAGGCTGATTCTAAGTGTAAACAGTCATATAGTTGACTATTTTAGTAAGTGTTCCTGACAGGTCCCAGGAAGAGTTATGTATGTGACATACAGTACAGTTGTGGTGGAGCCTTACACATTTACATTTATGTTGTAGACATGTGTATGATGCTATGTTCATGGATGAAGAGTCTGATATGCAGTACAGTCTGAGTTATGAAGTCTCTAGTTGCCAGTTATAGTTTCCCAAGTTTATCTAACAGAGCCAACATTTTTATTATTATTGTAGTAGTTGCATCTATCATTTGGATATGCACACTTAGATTAGTGTTTGGAGAAGAGTTAATAATTTTTGGTTAAGAGTGAATGACATAATTCAGCATGAGAAGAAAGTAGTAGTTAATTTGGTGGAGCTGATAGTGTGAAGCGATGTGTCTACTCATATGGAGTTGAGCAGTCTTAATTTGTGTTGCGTGCTTAGTAGAGCTGATTGAGAAGTTATTGGGGAGTTTTATTGTTTCTCTAATATGATTTCAAGATGGTTCTAATAGGCTAACTTGATTATATCATTTAGAGGAAAGATATTTATAGGCAATCATTTGTGATTGCTAAGTATGGTAATGAGTTGAAAGAAAGAAGCAAAGCAGAAGTTACGAAGTGTTGTGCCATCAGCAAAAGGTCTATGTGATGAAGATAAGTGTATATGCTAATCATTGGAACTGATCAAGACAATAGTTCTACCTCACAGTTCACCGAGATCCAGATATAGTGTGTATCTGTTATTCAGAAGGTTGTAGCCTTCACCATTTGAGCAGTGAGCTCTCAGATAGTGCATCCTCACCCCTAACATGGTTAATTGTAAAAGACTCCTAACAGGGTTTAACCCTTGACCAGGTCATTGTACTTATTACATTGTAAAAATAAAATCATAACAGGGTTGTAAGATCTTCTAACATGGATCATTATACACTAGTGTAGTTTTAGTGGGTGTCAATTCCCACCAGGGTTTTTACCTATTTAGGTTTCCCTGTAACCAAAATTATGTTCATGTGTTCATGTGTATGTGCTTAATGTTCTTTTGTACTTAATTGAAAAAATAATTGAATCTTTTAGATAACTGATTCACCCCCCCTCCCTCTCAGTTATCTCTTGGGACTATTCCTAATAGTAAATGCTAGTTCCAGTGGAAACACTGGTTTAAATTTTCAAAGAAGACCTATGCACTTAGAAGGGTATAGGAAAATTAGCTTTGATGGAATACCAGGTTACCTAAATGCTTTCCCAACTAATATAAGAGACAAGATACCTAAATTTGTTGGTAATAATGCCATTAGTTGTGAAGAACACCTTAGGTTATTTGTTCATATGCTAAATGACTATGAAATTGAGCATGAAGATGTAGTCATAAAATTGTTTGTTCAGTCTTTGGTGGAAGATGCTAGAGACTGGTTCAAAAGACTCCCTAACCGTTGTATTGATACATGGGATGCTTTTGTAAAATGCTTCAAGGAGCAATATGGTGATAAGACTTGTATACACCTAAAAATGGTCATCTAGACTATTAGCCCCTTTTGCTAAATCATAAATTGCTTATTCTTGATCAAATCCTAGCTTTATCATTTATTCGATTATTTTCTATGGGCTAACCATCTTATCCTAAGTCTTTATTTATTAAAAGGAATATTTCCTCCTCTTTTAATAAATAAAAAGCCCACCTTTTCCTCTTATCCTAAGTTGCACAAATAAAGCATTATTCTTATTTTATAAAAAGGGAAAAAGCACTTTTTGTCTCATATGGACACAAAAGTCAACTCCTATTTTCCTATTGGAGGATACTTGTGCACATGGATTGCTCCTCTTTTAAGCTCCACCGTTGATTAAATCTTTTGCCTCTTAATCTCCATGGTCCATTTCTTCTCATTTCCTATAAAAGAAGAGCTCTCTTCCTCATTTGCACACACAATTTTTATGCTATTGTTATGCTACAGGTTTTCTAGGTCATCTTGGAGCTTTTGGAGACATTCTTGCATCTAGGGTTTGAAGATTTGGAGCATTGTTGGCATTCATCTTGGATCTTCATCAACACTCTATCTTCTTGTCTTCATTCTTGCATTATCATGGCTTTCTTGCTTCATAGTTAGATTTCATTTCTTGCATAGTAGCTTCATTTTCATGGCATTCTTAGCTTAGATTTCCTTTATGCTTTAGATTAATTCATCTAGTTTAACTAGGAGGCTTTGTAATACTTGCATCTTTCATTTCCATAGTTTAGCTTGCATTTCCATTCTTAATCTAGCTTGCATTGCATTTCATTCTTGATTCTTGAGGATATTGGCATTCTTGCCCTTGTCTTCATTGAATCTCCCATTGCATGGTTTACTAGCAAGGTTATAGGCTAAATAGCTCTAGCTAAGAGCATTCTTAAAACCCTTGCACTCCATGCCTAGGGAGCTATGGATCGATTTGTGAGGGCTCATTCTTGAGTTTCCTTGCATGTAATGATTCATAGAAGTGTGACACATTTATAGCACACATTTTTGGCGCCCACCGTGGGGCAGAGTAGATAGACTTTGTCGTTTAAATTCTGCATTTTCGTCATTTTCCGTCAATTTTTCGGCAAGTTTTTAGCGTAATTTTTGTTCTCTGGTTTTTTGTCTCAGAATATCGCGCGATACTTCTCAGGTATATCGCGCGATATACCTTACTATACGCGTGCGATACTTCGCGCCAGAGAAGAATCGCACGGCAGTATTGAGGTGTGTCGCCTGGTCTCGGGCGAAGTATCGCCTGGTGTCGGGCGAAATATCGCGCGGACTGAGAAGTATCGCCTGGTGTGGGGCGAAGTATCGCACGATACTGTGTCTGAATGTGGCAGTGAGCTATTTTTAGGCTATTTTATCTATCTTGCAAGTTTTAGGTTCTTAGCTATCTTTTTGAAATTTTCTAAAATTTTCAGCATTTTCAAATCCGTGCCACTCTGGAAAACGGGTGCCCATTTTTTTTTGAAATTTTGCAAATGGTATCAAAAGTTTAAGTGTGATATATCGTTGGAAAGGTCTTTCCGAGCCCAATCCAACCATGATGGTTTCATTTTCAGATTTTATCATTTGATCAGTTATTTTTACACATTATCTAATTTTTTTCATGTATTAATCATTGTTAGATTTTGGATTTTGATTCTCCTAACTCTTGTTGGTCTAACAAGTTGTGGTTGTAGGTTCCTATTGCTTGAAATTTGCTAAAATCGCATGTCAAAGAGGGCTACTAATGGTTTTTGCAGGGCTGCCCTAAGCATAAAAACTAAATCAAGTGCTTGTTTAATTGCTTTTTTTTATTAAGTGCGGCATATACTAGTTGTTTCATTTCATAGGCACTTAATACTTTGTGAAAGGAATCTTGGGGTGGTAGGAGAAGTATGCTCTTCACCTTTAGGTGAATCAGAAAATCTTGACCCATCTTGAGGTTTTGGGAGCAAAGGGGTAATTGGATCTTGCTTGGTGTGTTTGGGAGAAGTTTTTGAGATAGGGGAGTATGCTCTTCACCCTTGTGGTGAATCAAAAACCTTGAACCTCAAGAATTAATCCACTCTTTGTTTAGCTTAGGATCCTTTAGCGGGCCTGCTCTTGAGCAATCAAGAGGAACGACCCAAGTGGAGACAACCTTGTCATCATTTTCCTTGGTGGCAAGTGATTCCAACTCACTATAATCTCAAGGCTATCAAGGACACAAAACCTTGGTAGACATAGTACTTATCTTCGCTTGATGTGAGTAACTTGTGGGATTGTGACCATGAGGAAAGCATTAAGCAAGAATGCTTAAGGTACTCTTGAGGCCGCGAGGTCCTAGTCCTTTATGAGGAGCAAGAGGGGTGCTATGAACGGAAATCCCTTACTACGAACCATTAGATAAAGGCCACCCTATTTTAGCCGCTTAGCTTCTTGGTGCAAGGATTGATCCAAGTGGACTTACCCGGATCACCCCAAGACACTCACCATATGTGTTCCTTTGGTTGTGTTTTTGACACTTCCATGACTATGCCAATATCTCTTGTGGGCAACCACTTGGTGTGAGGCAAGGGAGCATCAAGTTGTGGGCCACGTTGCTAAGTAATGAGCCTTGTCCTTCTAGGTAGTAATTGCTTGAACTGTCTTCGATTGTGCTATGTCAGTGTAAACGTTCTCAACATTCAAACAAACGGTAGCATTCATAAGGTTCTCTATTTTGATATCACAAGTGCTTGTCTTGGCAAGGTTGCTTTTGCCCTTGTTTCAAGTGTTCTATGACATGTTTGATCCCATACTGTTTGCAAACCTGTCTTTTATCTATTGCTACTACTTGTCAAACTGAGAAATTGCACTGTTCAATCTACAAATTTGGTCCAAGCGCTTCAAAACTGAGTTTTTCACGTTCACTGGTCAAGAGTCATATGATATTGAAGTATCCTTGCATACCCTCAACCAAGAATCCTGAGTCATTTCTACTGTCCTGTCATTGCTACAATTCAGAGTTGCTAAACTTGCACTTTAACCTGCTGTAGAGTGTCCTTTTCTATTCTTATCTGAAACTGGTTTGTTACCTACATGCTTAGATTTGTTCTAGACTGAAACAAATGAGCTAAAACTATTGGATTTGAGTTTAATGAATGCTACTCTTGATCACTTGTCGCATCACGGTTACCTCTCTAGCTACTTGCTTATTGAGCTTCTTGCTCGTTGCTCGGCTTTAGTCAATTGATTGCTATAAGTGCTTGAGCACTTTTGACGAGCCATCTCTCTATTGTTCTACTTTGACAAGTGATCTTTATTATCTTTTCTTATCTCAAATCTAAGAAACTTTGTCTCATTCTATTAGTCAACCAACATCTCTTTTCATGCCGGTTACAACTCGGTCTCAGTTTGAGCAGGAGAGTCATCCTCCATTCAATTATACACAGTTACCTTCTCCAACTAGACATTCAAAAGCACCCATTAGCAACAACAGTTCTAGTTCTGACCAATCTGAGAATTCTAAGGCTACACCGTGGTATAAAGGAGGTTTCCTCTTTTCCGCATTCAAGACCCCCAAAAACACAGACAGTGTCTCACTCACTTTGACTGAACAAGAAAAGTTTCAACTCTTGCAAGAACACTTTGAGCGTAAGGATAATCAAGCACGCTTAGACAAAGAACACAATCAACAAAAGATGGATGCTACTAGGCACATGGCTTATAGAGGGACATTTCATGAGCAACCTGAGACTAGTAATCATGAGCATAGACCTCTTTTTAACAATGGCAACAATGGCAACAACACGCCACCAAGATCTCCTCCAAGGCCAACTTTTGCTATGCCTTCTTCACCACCTAGACCTCCTCCCTCTCAACATGAGGCAGAGGCTAATGATGAGATTTCTAGTGAGGATCTTATGAGATGTGAACAAGATGTGGATTTCCAACGAATGATGCATAAGCTTTTAGAGCGTAATGGTGATCAATATTTTCAATATATGACTTCTAGAGGATACAAGCTTCCTCCCGGGTATGATGTCAGACAAATTGTCCAACAAAGAGTACCAACTGAATTGGAAGTCCTTCAAGAAGAATTACGTCGGACAAATCAACGCCTTACCCAAATGGCATTAGAAAGAGAGACTCCAAAGGTCTCTTTTGTAGAATCAATTTGTGCTCTTCCTTTTGATAAAGATCTATACATGCTCCCGTTTCCTAAGGATATTGAGGTTCCTAAATATGACAAGTATGATGGAAATGGTGACCCTCATGACCATGTGCGTCATTTTTATGCTCTTAGTATGGACTTTCTTCATGAAAACACATATCTCCTACGCTTATTCCCTCGAAGCTTAAGAGGCCAAGCTTTGGAATGGTTTGCGAAATTGACACCACCTCTTAAGAATTTTGATGAGTTGGCTCAGCGATTTACCCAACAATACTCTTACAACATCCAACAACCTATCACTGTGATAGATCTCGGTAATCTAAGACAATATCAAGGTGAGCCATTTGCAACTTACTTACAACGTTGGAGGTCATTGTATTCTCGATATCCTCGTCAGCTACCCGAAAGAGAAAAGATTGACATTTTTGTCAACACACTTGTGCCTGAGCTATTTTATGATCTAAGGAAGCAACTGTTCTCCTCTTTCAATGACATGGTTGAAAGTGCATATCGGATTGAGGATGTAGCTATAAGAAAAGGGGATATTGTTATTAATAAAGATGCTAAAGGCAATGGTAAAGACAAGAACAAACCTTGGAATAAGAACAAGTATGTTGTTAATGATGGAGTTGTTGATGCTCCTAAAGTTAAAGAGCCTGCTTTCAATCTTTCCAATGCTATCTATGTAGCAAAACAACAAGAAGCTGCCAACGCTCACAGTGCTCCTAAACCTCAGTATGCAGATAAGCCTAAGAAGTCATTTCGAAAGCGAGTCTATACCAAATTGGCAGAACCTTATGATGTGATCCTTAAGACTTTGGTTGATAATGGATATCTTACACTTCCTGATAAACCTGGTAACTGGGTTCCGATAAATAAGCCTGATTGGTGGAGAGAGGATCATTACTGCCATTATCATAGAAACAAGGGACATCCAACAGACAATTGTTTTAGGCTTAAGGATGATATTCAAGATCTTATTGAGAACGGCACAATCTCCACTGATGGCTTAACTAAAAATTCTGATCACACAGCTTTCAAAGATCCTCTACCTAAGCATGATAAGGGGGAAACCTCTCAAACACATAAGAAGAATCATGATGCCAAGATCAATTACACGTATCCTTCTAATACGCTTGTGATTAACATGGTAGAGCCCATTGAGAGTGTTCTAATGATGAGGTCTCAAGATGATAATAACACCAATCATGGTAAGCCAAAGTTAGTCTTGCAAACACGTGGTAGTTCATCTTCCCGAAGTGAGACACTAAATGCTGTTACTAGGGGGCAAGCCAAGATTGTCCTTAAAACTGCACAAGATCCCAAGCAAGCTTTGCCTTCCAAACAAGTGGCTCCTTCAGCCACCCCTAGCTATGATCTTGTCCAACATTTACAAAAGACACCAGCACAGATATCTATCCTTGAGTTACTTCGGTTATCCCCTTCGCATAGAGAGATTCTTGATAAAGCTCTACGTACAACATGTGTTCCCAATGACATTGATCCAGATCAATTTCAGGCTATGGTCAACCACATTTCATCTCCGCTATCTCTCTCCTTTTCTGCAGAAGATGACATATCTATTGCTCACCCACATAATCTAGCTTTACACATTGAAGTTCTAGTCTACAATACCCGAGTCCGCCGAGTCCTGATAGACAATGGTGCAGGGTTAAATATTGTTTCTTTCAATGTCATACAACAATTGGGTTTGTCAGAATTGGCTGTGGATTCCAAGAAGAAGATTACTATAAAAGCTTATGATGAAGTGGAAAGATCTTCCAAAGGTCTTGTCACGCTGCCTGTCCGAGTGGGCCCTATCACGAAAGATATTAGCTTCCAAGTATTGGACATCCCACTCGCATATAACATTCTTTTGGGTCGTCCTTGGATCCATGACATGCAGGCTATTCCTTCCACTTATCATCAGTGCGTCAAATTTCCATACAATGGCACTGAGGTTGTGATTCCTGGAGACCATACTATTGCTATCAATGCTCTTGCTGCTACTGAAAAATTTGTTCCTCATAATGAACCTTTTGTTGATCCTAGTACATCTTTAGCTGCTGCTGAGAAATCACTTAAGATGATGAGCCTTGGTATGGGTGAATATAAACTGGGTTCTTTTGCTTCTATACCTGTTTCTCCTAGGTCATATGGGAGACCTTCTGATCAGATGCAGCCTTCCACTTCTGCTATGGTGATCTTTGATACTTTTGTTCCTTCATCCGTTCCTTTAGAAGCAGAAAGAGAAGAACAAGCTATTCAAGAGTGGATCTATAGAGAGGATTCTAGAAATACTCCCATGCTTAGTAATTCAGACACAGATATAGATGAGTCACCACTACACACTATGGTTCAAATGGGAGATGATCTTCCCTCTACTTCACTTCTTTGGGGAGAAAAATGTATATCTACTGATGATATGGATGTTGATATGGTTCATTCTTGTAGTAACCATCCCGACGTGGTTGATGGGTCTTGTGTGGGGTCTAATGAGTTTGTTCCTCGTATTGCCTTAGTGGACCACGCTGGTTCTTCTACGACAAGTCTAGATCTAGCTACTTTTGGAGCTTACCCTATAGGCTCAACCTCTCTTGTTACCAGAGATGACACCCCTCGCATAAATGCTATTGAACCGGTCACTTCATTTCATCTTGCATCAACACCTGTTACTTCTTCCACCAGCGAACTAGCAACAAAAAAGATTGAATCAGAAATCAAGCATCACAGTCATCAAGTCAAAAGAAAAGAGCAATGGTCGGATGACGAAAACCACATTGTGGTGGTATCCGAACCTAAGAAAAGTAAAAATAAAAATCTGCTCAAAAATATTGATTATCAAATAAAAGATGACACGTTGATTCTCTACAAAAAAATGGTGCACTACTTCAAGCATGATCTCATATCTGTTATATTTCAGCCTATTCCTACAGCTGAGAACAAAGTTGGTAATGCCTTGGTTACTTCAACATCCATCTTACAAATGAAAAAGCATAAATTTCACTTCAAGTTCCTGGTGGATGAATTACGCTATCCTGCTCACAAATCTTACAATCCTACCATCTTTCCATGTCTTCCACCTCATACTCCTCCATGCCATTCCTTTCGCCATCCCTTACACTTTGCCTTTGTCTCTGGTGACTTGTATAGGAAGGGTCTAGACGGAACTCTCCTTAAGTGTCTAGAAATAGAGGAGTCAGAAAAAGTACTAGCTGAAATCCATGATGGCATATGTGGATCACATTCTAATGATCCTCCACTAACTCAGACATTGCTTAGGGCTAGTTATTATTGGTCGAACTGGTTGAGACCTCCTATCATCACAGTTGCAGCATTTGGGCCTGGGGCCTATCAGTTCTCTACATCAAAGGAAGCAGATCTTTAATGCCCGTTCCTATCTGGGGCATTCCTTGTACATACTTTATGATCCTGAAAAAATTCCAAAAAAAAAATCATATATGATGCTGAAAAAAAACCTAAAAAGCATATAAAGTACTGAAAAAATGAGCATCCTAGTGAAAACCTAGCAATAGGCGCTTTGATGTCTCACCAAAAAAATCAAAAAATAAAAAAAATAAAAAAAAAAATTGAAAAAGTGCCTTGGTGAAAACCTGGAAACAGGCGCCTTGGTAGCAAAATATAACAAAAAAATTATAAAACAGTCCTGAAAAAATCTATCAAGTGGTGAAAACCTGGAAACAGGCGCTGCTTGAGACCCTCTGCACCTATGTCTATCAGTCTTGCGTGGCGCTCTTTCGCTCCACTTCTCGCTTTGCCTCTCCTAGCCTGGAATTGATTCTTGTCTTAGTCTAGGGGGCATATGTTGCTTTAAGCTTATCTTGGGTCTCTTTGTGTGTCTGGGTTTCTTGGGCAACTTGGTTCCAATGGTGTTTTTCAACACCACCCCAATTGTGTTTTTCAACACTACCCTTGCGTCGAGTGTTTCTCAACACTTATCAGATGTCCTACCTGCAGTCTAGTATGATGCAATATTTCTCACTGGCAGATGCGATACTCAAAGTTTGACTCTATGACCTACACACACGCACTTGACTCACTGAGACTTGCTTGGCTTTATTTTATTTGTGTGCTGTCTATGGTGCTTTCTTTGCTGAGTGTTCTCCCCCTATGATCATTTTCGATGATGCATAGCTAGAAGACTGAGGGAATGAGAACATGTTTTATTGCTTTTTCTGCTTGTGGATATATTTTGTTGGTCCTCACTGTCATGAGCATTTATGCTGGTCTTACTTGACACTATGGACCTACAAGGTATTATCCTTGACTGTTTCGCGAGTGCATGCTTCTAGTCATCTTGACTTTCTTGTGTCTCGATGCGAGTATAATCTTGCTATATTAAACTTAGGTAATCTCACTGCACTAGTCATCTTGACCTACATGTCTTTGATGCCTAGGTGAGATTTCCACATTCCTATCTGATAAAGATCATATTCAGATCCACATAGTTATGCTAGTGTGTATTGTATGATCTTGTGACGCTACCAATAACGCTCGATGATGATATTAGATGTCTATTGGCTTTGTAACCTTGCAAGTAAACCACTTTTCATGTAGCTTGCATTTCTTAAGTTCATGTTAGTTTAGTTTTGCATCTTGCATATGGAGAGAGCTCTCCTTTCATTTTTCATGGACTTGTTAATCAGCTGCGCTCACCTTTCGCTTCTTCCCGATCATGTCTTTCACTTCTTGTCTTTCATATCCCATCATTTTCCTTTCATTTCGGGATCGAAACCGAAATCCAAGTTCACCTTGATCATCCAAATCACCTTTTCCCCCTCTTTCACGCAGTTGGCTAACCCTTTTAAGGCCTGATCCTTCCATCTTCGCTGGGGCATTCTTCACCTCTTCATCTCCATCTCTTTCAAACTTCTAGTCTTTCATTCACTTTCAAATCCCAAGTTCAAATTCTTCCCCCTCCGTGGTGTTTTCGGGTTGAGGGACCGATAGGTTCGTGCCCCGTGTCCCATGTGTGGGGCATACCTTCACTGCTTGATGGTTGTTCTATTCTCTTTCTTTGATTATGATTTCTAGTGATTTGATCATGTTGCTCTTGCTTCTGCATTCCCTCTACTTGATTTCGCTTTTGATCCCGAGGGGGCAGACACATCATATCTTATTGGTTATCTCTTTCCTAAGTGTTCAGTACTGTCGCTACCAGGCTGACCATGTAGGATTTGCTATCTCTCTGCACTTCATTCTTTGGAGTCAGATCACTATTTGCTTGCCTTCTTGGCTATCTCTTGCTTTCTTGGCTGATCTGAGTTGCTTTGTGATCCCAAATCGATCTCACATTTCAACTTCATTCTTTGACTGCATGTGTTCCCAGATCGATCACACATTAGTCAAAGAGGGGCAAATGTATACACCTAAAAATGGTCATCTAGACTATTAGCCCCTTTTGCTAAATCATAAATTGCTTATTCTTGATCAAATCCTAGCTTTATCATTTATTCGATTATTTTCTATGGGCTAACCATCTTATCCTAAGTCTTTATTTATTAAAAGGAATATTTCCTCCTCTTTTAATAAATAAAAAGCCCACCTTTTCCTCTTATCCTAAGTTGCACAAATAAAGCATTATTCTTATTTTATAAAAAGGGAAAAAGCACTTTTTGTCTCATATGGACACAAAAGTCAACTCCTATTTTCCTATTGGAGGATACTTGTGCACATGGATTGCTCCTCTTTTAAGCTCCACCGTTGATTAAATCTTTTGCCTCTTAATCTCCATGGTCCATTTCTTCTCATTTCCTATAAAAGAAGAGCTCTCTTCCTCATTTGCACACACAATTTTTATGCTATTGTTATGCTACAGGTTTTCTAGGTCATCTTGGAGCTTTTGGAGACATTCTTGCATCTAGGGTTTGAAGATTTGGAGCATTGTTGGCATTCATCTTGGATCTTCATCAACACTCTATCTTCTTGTCTTCATTCTTGCATTATCATGGCTTTCTTGCTTCATAGTTAGATTTCATTTCTTGCATAGTAGCTTCATTTTCATGGCATTCTTAGCTTAGATTTCCTTTATGCTTTAGATTAATTCATCTAGTTTAACTAGGAGGCTTTGTAATACTTGCATCTTTCATTTCCATAGTTTAGCTTGCATTTCCATTCTTAATCTAGCTTGCATTGCATTTCATTCTTGATTCTTGAGGATATTGGCATTCTTGCCCTTGTCTTCATTGAATCTCCCATTGCATGGTTTACTAGCAAGGTTATAGGCTAAATAGCTCTAGCTGAGAGCATTCTTAAAACCCTTGCACTCCATGCCTAGGGAGCTATGGATCGATTTGTGAGGGCTCATTCTTGAGTTTCCTTGCATGTAATGATTCATAGAAGTGTGACACATTTATAGCACACAAGACTAACGCCAATTTCATGCTAAATGAATTTAACACCATAAGGAAGAATCAGAATGAGTCTACAGCTGAGTTCAACATGAGATTTCAGAAGGGTATACATAAGTTGTTTCAAGTTATGAGATTAGATGACAATGTTTTTCTGACCACATACTTCAATGCCTTTGATGGCAAGATGGGATATCTACTGAGAGACAAAGAACCTAGAACTCTCAAAGATGCCTTTAGGATTGCTGTCAACATTGAGAATAATATGAAAATATCTAGAAAATTGGGTGGGAAAAGAGATGATCCTAAGTTGTTTGGGGACAAACAATATAAAATGGATAATGAAAGAAATGTTGGAAATAGGAAGCAAGAAGAGGACAAGTTAGAAAAAGTATTGAATGCACTGAAGGACTTGAAAGCACCTAGTAATAGAAATGATAAGGTTTGTACTACAGAAAAGCCTCACTTCAATAATAACTTCAACAGACAGACCAGGCTGCAAAATTACCCTTACAACACCCAATGGAAGAATGGAAAACCTATTGTCCCTACTGCAAAAGGAAATAATGAAAAAGTTATCCCTAATCCTTTACAAAAGGCTTCTGTAAATATCATGGAGGATACACTATGGTGTATGGCCTCCCAATCTCCTCATTCTGCAGAACATTGTGTGGTTTCACAGTCCATGTCTGCATACCAAAATGATGAATCTGAAGAACTTGATCAAGAAGAAACTAATGATGATATTGGGTGTAACATGAATACTTTAGATTGAGGACATGAAGATGTTTTTGATGTTGATGAAAAAATTGATGTGTGTTTGAAAAGACACAATAGGGCATTGTTCCATCAATAAGTCTTTTATGATGATGAAGACATTGATGAAAAGATATGTAACATAAACTTTTCCTCAAAACCAGTGAATTTGAGAAGATCTTCAAAAGAGGAAATTGCTAGGATCACTGCAGAGATGGTAGCCCAAGTGTAGACTAGAAGTATGACAACAAATGATACCACTGGAAAAGTTGTAGGAATGTTTATAAAAAGCACCAGTTCCAAGGGACCCACTGGAAACAAATCAAAAGATGATTACTTAGTGAAGTTCAAAAATGTCAAGGGTAAGAAGTGGGAGCCAAAGGGAGTTGGAGCTGTGAAGATATCTATTGTTCATGATAGAGACAACCAAAAGAAAGTTGAGAAGCCAGTTATTATAATGGCTAAAACTGAGAAAATGAAGGTGACAACTACAGCTGATGTATCCAAGAAAAAAAAGGATACTAGAGAAATGCAGATTGAGATTCCTTCCTCTACCCCTATTGATATGTTGGCAGTATTGTCTCAGATAACTATCAAGGTTCCTTTGTCAGAGTTATTGAGAATCCCTAAACATAAGGACAGAGCTCTTGCATGGGTAGATAATGTTTGTAACAATAATGTTGCTTGTAATGCTAATGAGTCCCAGGCTAAAGTTATGAAAGAAGTGGAAGTTCAAGGAATGGTATCTCAAATACCACCTATATACCTAGACAACTCTGTAAATGCTAGTCTTGAAAACATAGATCCATTTTTCTTAAGTATCATAGTGAATGGAATGACATTAAGGAATTGCATAATTGATTCAGGTGCCTCAAATACTATCATTCCTTTTAAGATCATGGAAAATTTGGGCCTTAAGGTTGATACAGTCGAGGGCAGATGTTGTGCAATGGATCAAAGAGAAGTACCTATCATTAGGACTATAAATGCATTGCCTTAAAAATTGGCAGCCTATCTAGAGAAAGAACTGACCATGAGTGTCTTGGTGGTAGACATTCCTCCTCATTATGGGATGCTATTATCCAGGAAGTGGAGTGCTGCCATGGGTGGAAGTTTGCAATGTGAATTGTCCTTTGCAACTTTCAAGATAGATGATCAATCTATTAAGATTGAAAGGGAGCCAAGGGTGACCCATATGATTGAGAAAAATATTGACAATCAGACTACCTATTTTGTGGATACTGACATCAATTATTTCAGAGCAAACGACACCGTGCTTGAAAAGGAGCCTATATTGCCCCCTATCACTATGGAGATAAATGCTAAATCTGAAAAGGGTGAGTTGTGGGTGATGTACTTTGATGGTGCCAATTGTAAAGATGGTTTAGGAGCAGGTATTTTACTCATTTCTCCTAATGGAAATACTTATAAGTTCTCTTTCAAACTTAGCTTCTCTTGTACCAATAATATAGAAGAATATGAAGCATTGTTAATAGGATTGAGGTTGACACACAAGCATGGAATTAAATGTGTAAAGGTTGTTGGTGATTATGAGTTGGTTGTGTCACAAGTAAGATTAGTATATTCTTCTAAAAACAAAAGGTTGAAACAATATAGAAATGTTGTTTGGGACATGATTGAAAGTTTTGATACCTTCAATATTGTATGGAAGGATAGGAGTAACAATAAGATGGCTGACTTGTTAGCTCATATAGCAATCAATCCTAGTGACATTAGTTTTGTAGGCATCTTTAAAGTTGAAATTTAGGTTAGGCCTAGTATATCAGATAATGTTGAGAACTGGCAAGTCTTTGAAGATGACTAGGACATCTTGATATTTATGAATTGTGAAGATAAGTATCATGGTCAAGAATTGGATTTCTCAGCTTTGGTTGAGACTTTAGAAGGAAAAGAATTTATCCTTGGAAATGAAGTCCTACAGCTTAAGACTAACAAATTGTATTTGATAGTTAGGACAGAGTCCAAATGGATACTAAGAAGAGAGACCAGATGGACCTAGAAGAAATCAACCTTGGTACACAAGAGGCACCTAAGAAGGTCTATATTGGAAGAGAGATATATCATGAGGTAAGGAAGACTTTGGTTGAGGTATTAAGAAAATTTAGGCATATTTTTGCATGGTCATATAATGACCTAAAGGTTTATAGAGAAGACTTGTTCTAACATACTATTCCTTTGAAGAAAGATGCTAAACCTTTCAAGCAAAAACAAAGGCCAATTAATCCTACTCTAGCACCCAAAATGCAAGAAGAACTGATGAAGTTAAGTGATGCTGGAATCATAAAGCCCATAAGACATTCCTCTTGGGGGTAAAACTTAGTTCCTGTCAGGAAGAAGAATGGAGACATTAGATTATGTGTGGATTTAGGGAGCTTAAATATCTCTTCTCTGAAGGATAACTACTACTTGCCTAACATGGAGGCAATGCTGTAAAAAGTGACTAGGTCTGACCTGATGTCCATGATGGATAACTTTTCTAGTTACAATTAGGTGATTGTGAAAGAATCAGAATAGTTCAAGACAACCTTTACAACACCTTTGGGAAACTATATTTATGTAAGGATGCCTTTTGGTCTCACAAATGCTGGTGCAACTTTTCAAAGAGCAATGGATGTTGCCTTTATAGATTTTATAGATGATTTCCTTGTTTATCAAGATGACCTAACTATATATTCCAAAAAAGAAGAAGATCATTGTACACACTAAGATGTGCACTTCTCTAAATCTTTACTTCCAAGGGAATCCATGAATGGGAAACTTTGAAAAGTGACCTAGAGCTCCCTAGGCATGGAGTGCAAGGATATTAAGTGTGCTCTCAGCTAGAGCTATTAAGCCTATGACCTTGCTAGTAAACCATGCAATGGGAGATTCAATGGAGACAAAGGCAAGAATGCCAATATCCACAAGAATCAATATGAGAATGAAATGCAACTATACTAGAAATGAGAATGCAAGCTAAGCTATGAAAAGAAAGATGCAAGTGTTACAATCCAAGCTAATTAATCTATGTGAGCTAATCTAGAGCATAGAAATGAGGCTAATCTAGGAAAGCATAAATATGAAGTTATGATGCAAGAATGTCTTCAAAAAGCTCCAAAGTCTCCAAGCAATCTTGTAGCATAAGGTTAGTATTCAAAAGATGGATCTAAGAATGAGAAAAGAGCTCTCCTTTTATAAGAAATGAGAAAGAATGGACCATGGAGATTAAGAGGCAAAAGATTTAATCAAAGGTGGAGCTTGAAGAAGGAACAATCCATGTGCACAAGATTCCTCCAATGAGAAAATAAGAGTTGAATTTTGTGTTCATATGAGACAAAAAGTTCTTTTCTTCTTTTTATAAAATAAGAATAATGCTTTATTTGTGCAACTTAGGATAAGAGGAAAAGTGGGGGGTTTTTATTTAATAAAAGAGGAGGAAATTTTTTTTAATTAAATAAAGACTTACGATAAGATGGTTAGCCCATAGAAAATAATCGAATAAATGATAGAACTAGGATTTGATCAAGAATTGATAATTTTAGCAAATAATGCTAGCAAGGGGCTAATAGTCTAGATGACCATTTTTGGGTGATTACAATCATTATTCTCATTTAGAGAAGATATTTGTGAGAACTTTGGAATATGGCATTTCATTAAACCCTAGGAAATGTACATTTGGTGTGACTGAAGGCAAGTTGCTTGGACACCTAGTTGGAAAGAAAGGGGTAAGAATTGATCCAGAGAGGGTAGTAGCCATTGAAAAAATTCAAAAACCAAAAAATGTGAAGGGAATCCAATCCTTCTTTGGCCAGGTAAACTTTTTGAGGAGATTTTTTACAAACTTTGCTGAAGTTACTAGGCCAATATCGAAAATGTTGAAAAAGGGATTTGAGATCAAGTGGGAAGGTGAGCCTGATGAAGCTTTCAAGAATATCAAATTGGTAATCAAAGATGCACTTGTGCTTAAAGCACCTGATTATAATGTTCCAATGCATATTTTCTCTTTTGCCTTTTCACACTGTTGCTACAGTTTTATTGTAGAAAAATAATGAAGGTTTTGAACAGCCTATTGCATTTTTTAGTAAATCTTTGCAGGCTATTGAATTGAAGTATGATATCAATGAGAAACAAGCATATACACTTGTGAAGGCTATGAGGGCTTTTAGATGCTATCTAATAGGAGCAATTGTGATTGCTTTTGTACCAAGTGTTGCAGTAAAGGATATCTTTTCACAGCAAGAAGTGTCTGGGAGGAGATGCAGATGGATAAATAGAATCCAAGAATTTAACATTGATATCTAGACTACCAAACTAGTTAGAGGTCAAGGATTGGCAAAATTGATGGCTCAATCCAATCTTGATGCAAATTAGATAAATCGGGATGGCATTGATTATACATGTGACATGGATGATTGTATCTGGTATCAAGATGTTATCTATTATTTAAGAATATGAAATGTCCACTAGGATTGGATGATAGCAAGAAAAGAGCTCTAAAGTTGCAAGCAATAAAATATGTTATCATCAAATACAAGTTGTGGAGGAGGAATCTGGACTGCATTTTGTTGAAATGTGTAGATGAAAGTCAGGTAGACAAATTGATGAAGGAAATGCATGAGAGGATATGTGGTGGACATTATATGGGTAAAACTATAGCTCAAAAGATTTTGAGAGTAGGGTTATAGTGGCCCACAATCTTCAAGGATGCAGAACAATTGGTAAGAAAATGTGATTCTTGTTAGAGATTTTCTAGCAAGCTCAAGTTTTCAGGAAATGTACCATTGAGGCCAGTGGAAGTGCAAGCCCATTTCCAACAATGGGGGATGGACTTTATATTAGAAATACCAAACAAATCCAGTGGAAGACACTCTTGGATCTTAGTTGCCACTGATTATTTTACAAATGGGTAGAGGCTATTCCTACAAGGAATATAACTAGCAAGGTGGTGATTGATTTCCTATTGAATAACATTGTTACAAAATTTGGTTGTCCTGAAAGGATTGTCTATGATAATGCAATGTGCTTCAGGTCTACTGAATACAAGGAATTTTGTAAAGGTTTAGGAATCCAGATGTCATATTCCTCACCTTATCATCCACAAGGAAATGGACAAGCAGAATCATCCAACTAAAACTTAATAAACCTTCTCAAGAGGATTCTTGAAAAGAATAAAAAGGCATGGAATTCAAAGTTTCCATTGGTTGTGTGGGCTGACGGAGTAACTGTTAAGAAGGCAATTGGGTGTGCACCATTTGACTTGGTGTATGGAATACATGCAAGGATGCCTCAAAATAATTTGTTAGAAATGTGTAGGTTTGTCCAACTATATGATGATGATCTAGATGATGAAATGCAATTGAGGATTGAAGATTTGATTAGGTTGGATGAAACCAAAAGAGAATTAGCTTCTAAAAATGCTAAGTTACAGCTACAAGTTAAAAACTCATATGACAAGAAAGTTGTAGAAAGGAAGTTTGAGCCAAATGATTTGGTATTACTCTAGAATGCCAGATTGGAAGATAAAGGAAAATATGAAAAATTTGATCCAATCTAGTTAGGGCCATATTTGATTCATGAAAAGTGGGTCCAGATTCCTACATTATCAAAGAGCTCAATGGTGACATTCAAGAATTTCATGTTCATGGATAGTTCTTGAAGAATAACTTCAGTTGAAGGTATTTTCCTTTCCATGAATAGTAGTTAGGTTTTTAATTTCTATAGGGGTGTGGTGTGTTTCTTTTCTGTTTGGTCTTGCCTTTGTAGCTGGGTTTTTTCTAAGTGCTCTCTATAGTTGTCTTTTTGTCCAGTGGGTGGTCTTCTTTTCCCATAGATTTTTAATCCTTGTCATGCCTACAAGAGGCATGTATCCCTAGACAGAGCCAATAGTAGGCCATTTTCCTATCATTGCAAGAATCTAATGAAAATGGTCTTATCCTGTGAAAACCCTAAGAAATTGTCTTGCCCTAGTTGCAACTTGTTTTGATCTGCGAAGAAGATGTATCAGGTTTCATAGCTTTCGAGATTAGCCAAGGATAGTTTATGATGTGTCCAAGCTCTAGTTCAAATCGCATGCATTTTGGTGTAAAGACCAGAAAGATATTATAGTTTAAAGGTATGAGAAATAGGTCTTTTCCATGAATAAGGGTTTCAAAATTTGTCTAAGTCCAAAAAAACCCTGGCCTTTTCTATTTATCCGTTACCTTTTTCGGGCCACTTGGATTCCCTTTATGCACATGTCTTATTTGCTTGCCCAGGTAGTCTAGTCTTTCTATTCAGCGATCTAGCAACTGTGGTGTTCGCGTATTCTCCAAGTCCTGATAGTCAATGGCTTAACATCTAGCAACTTGGTAGGCAGTTAAATTTTCCTTCAGTCGTTGATTCTCCAAATGAAACGGCCAGGGCACTTAGCACTCAAAGATTAAGCAAGGACCGTCGATGTTGATCTTGATCAACGACTGGTGCATGTTCTCGAGATGGAATCAAGGTTAAGCAGGGCATCTAGCAATCAAGCAAACACTGCATTCGCGTGTTCTTCGAATATAACCCTGGTCAAGATAAGGATTCAACAATAGCCATAGGATCAGGAAAAGATCAATGGTCAGCATGTAATCTTGAGATATCGCTGGGGTTAAGTAAATGATCTCGTGACTTGGAAAATAAAGGCTTTCGCGTGTTCTCATAATTTAACCAGGGTTAGACCAAACATCAAGCAATCACAATAATGCTTTGGTCCTTGGATCACCAGATAGCGATGGTTTAAAGATCAAGGTTTCAAGATAGAATCTAGACCGTTGATGGATTTTGATCGGGCGGTGGTCACTTGTTCACCTGATGAAACCAGGGGTCAAGGAAAGATTGTGAGATTATGTGAATGCTTTTTTCGCGTGATCTCCTGACTGAACCATGGTTAAGGTTTTCTTTTGGTGACCTAGCGAATGCCTTTGGTCGCGTGTTCGCCAAATCCAGGATGGGTTAGGGGAAGCTTGTCTAGGTTAAGGTAAAGACTTTACAAGTCTATTTTGATCCAACGGAGGTTGTGATGCTGCTAAGGAAAAGTGCAGGATAGATAACAATCACAGATTTGCGACAACCGTTTGATCTTCCAAGAGATTAAGACTGATAAAGTAGTGGGTTCGGATGCCAGGTGTAGCTGATGTGTTCTTTCTTGATTGGCCAAGCAAAATGATGATGTGGCCGAGTATTTTTAAAGGGCTCAGTCGATTGTTTGATGATTTTTGAGAGCCTTCTGATATGTCGGGAAAGGGTAGAGATTAACGGCCATGTTTTAAACTTGTTTGATTGACCGTTGCCACCAGAAATTTGAATTGTTTAAGGGTTTTCTGCGAGTAAAGGACTGGTTATTTAATGCTTGGGCAGCCTATCTACCTGATTTGATCTTGTATGCTGTCACAGCATAGTCTTGAGATGATACTTGTTTGCGGAAGGTGTTCGTGCCATGGAAAATGGGTGAATCAGTCACTCATATTTATGAAGTAGATAAAGTAAACATGGAGCTCAAATGATGAAACTTCTAGTCTCTAGTGTACCAGTTAGGATTTTGGCCATAAATGAAGATCAATTTGGGCCTGATTTTCTCCAGATTACTTGGCATGTCATTTCTACAGTAAATTTCTTGATTATCTAGTTGGTAGAGTGGTTGAAAAATCTAGTTCTATCCTAGTCATACGTAGCTTGTTGCATCTTGATTTTTAGGAATTCCAAGATGACTAGTGACTACATATAGCAGTTTGATATTTTTTTCAGAGGATGGTGAAATTGGTAATTGAATAGAGCAAGCTTGGATTTAGGGTTTGTTTTCTAGCATTCTAGCATTTTCAATGTATTGATACTAAAATTTTAATGAGAATACACTTGAATTCCAATTTCAAATTTGTGTATGTCTTCTTGTTTTGATCTTGAATTCTTATATGTTAATGTTACAAAGTAGGTTAATGTATGGTTTACAAAGTAAATTGTGAAATTATCTTTGAGTTCCTTCCAAAGTCGGGATTAAATCCTTAAAGATAGTTTCAGAGAATTCATGGTTGAATGAGAATTTGATGTCAAGTGTGAGAGTGAGGAATAATAGACAAAGCACTTATTCTAGATTTGAGTGTATTTGAGTTAGGTTTTCAGTTGATATATGTTGTATTTGACTATGTGCCCTAGGATAAGACATTGGTATGTTCTCAGGAATTAGTTCTTCATCATCAATCAACTTTTAAATGATAAAATCTTTAAATCAATGTGTCAAGGACATTAATACTTAATATTTGTTGATTCCTTTAAGAAGTGAATCAAAGGCATACCTGCCTAAGCATTAAAGCTCAAAGTGTAGGAGGATCATCCTCTTGATCCTTGTTAATTGACCCTTTTTCTTGTGGAGTGGTGATAGAGTCAGTGACACTAGTTTTTCAATCAAATTGTAAATCTACAAGTATAAAGAAAAAGAGCCAACAAAGTGGACCACAACATGCCATAAGATGGACCAAAAATATTACCATACACATTACATTCTATTATACATGGAAAGACAAAATAAATAAAGTGTAAATGCTCAAGGTCAGTTAAACCTAGAGCAAGAACACCATTAAAATTTCAAACCAAGTCTCCAAAACAAAACATCTCTTTCCATCTAATATTAATGAATCTAAAGACATTAATAACTCAATTCTAGAAGTGCACCATTAGAAATTGTCACATGGAGAAATGTGAAGCATCAATACATAGCAAATGCTAATTCCACAATACTTCAATCCAAACCAAAAAAATTTGAATAGATCTATTTCAAAATACTCCTTAATAACATATCAAAATCTCAACAAGAAATTCAAGACATATAGGATATGCAAGGCAAGATACTCAACACAGATTCCACATAAGCTGATCATTAATGATAATAACAAGTTGACATTAATGACAAACCTACCAATTTAGGCCAAGTTAGTCAATTACTCAACCAAATCATTCTTCTTAATACTGCTACACTTTTTTAAATCCAAAAAATTAGGTTTGATGTTGCTCCAAGTGATATAGTCCTAGACATTTCTTATTGAATTTTTGGGGAAAGATCTGAGCAACTTACTGATTCTGGAAACAACAGTTCTTTTTTCATCTGACATTCCTAGGTCAACGTCACCCCAAGTAATATATCTTCTTGATTTCGTCTTATATTTCAAACATAGCTTCTATTCTGCTTCTTCTTAGATCTGCAACTATTGTTTGCATTTTGTTCTACAACTTATTGTACATATAAAAAAAACCTCTATTTTATAATTTTGGGCCTGTACTTAGCATTCAATTTACATATTTTCAATATCATTTCAACTCTCCCATAAGGACTGATTAACCCACTTTATGCTCAATCTGTTTCTATCATATTTGAGATTGAACCTTCTGGATCCACTCTCCTCCAAAGTAATTAAACTAAAAATAGCCCTAGTTTCCTATCTTACATGCATAAGCTAGTGAACCCTATTTCCCCACATTACAAAAAAAATAAAATTATTTTATATAGAAGGGAATCAATAATTTAACCCATCATCTATTATGAAAATACTTCTATTTAATGAAAGTACAATGTGAAGTGTATTGTTGGCACCCAAGAGCACTAAACTAAGGTTGTTTACTATAAGTTTTAAATGGAAATCAATCAGCCTATTTCATAACATTATTTTAAATAACATGATCTCAAATAACCTAGTGAACCTATAACAAATTAACCTAGTATGACTTAATATAACAACCATAGAGTGATATATGCAAAATGATGTTCTCAAGGCTCAAATTAAATAATCACTATAAAAATTATAAATTTGATGTAAACATGAATTTAATGATGTTGGCACTTTCTTAAGGATGAATGCGGCTATCCTCCATCCAAAATGCACCTTTGACCAAATTTCAAAAATCTGAAAACACAACAGATTTTTGCGAAAATTTTAGCATTTGTTCTTCATGATCTACACATTTTGTGGTTGAAAACCACAAAAAAATTGCAAAAAAAATCACTGTATTTTTACAAATCTAAAAAAAAAGTTTCACTTTTTTTCTTTTTTGGTACATTTTGGATGGAGGATAACTGCCACCCTTTCTTAATACATTGACAACTTTAATAAAGTTGTAATAATTATTTTTTAAGCCTAGTGATTATAATTCTAATGATGGGAGTTTATGAGAAACATCATAAAAGTATTGTCTCAATACAAATACATTATAATTTGATTGATCTATAGACTTTAAGCATTTCTCTATTATTTGAGAAAGTTATTTCATAAGTGAGTACTATCTATAAACTAGAGTAAGATGGACATTAAGTTTCTAACTTTAGTTTTGTTGAAATTAGACCACAAAATATGGAAGCTAACTTGTTTGTGATAATATCTCTAATTTTAGAGCTTAATAGATCATTACTTAATAGAAACCATTATGTTTATATGAGCTTTAATAATATTTGAACAAATTAAAAATCTTTGTAAATTAAAATCTTTAGAAAAATTAGACCATAAAATATGGAAGCTAAACTTGATTATGATAATAGTTGTTGGTTTGTGATGACTGATTAGACAAGTATTGTACATGTTTCATTTATCACTAGGTTTTGAGGTTGACTCGTCAAGCATTTCCCTAAGTTGACTCGTCAAGCATTTTCCTTGGTTGACTTGCCAAGTATTTTATGGGGTTAACTTGTTAACCGACATAAATCTTGTTCTAATGGCTTAAGATTAGGGTTTTTTCATGATGAGAATTTCATAACTTCTTGCAGCGGTATTGAGTTGCAGATTGTAACTAGCTGAAATCACAAGATAATAAGATTGGGTGAACCACATTAAATCTTTGTATCTTATTGCTCTACTTCTGTGTGGTTTATTCCTTTGCATTATTGGTTATATTTGCATGTAACTATTAGATTTTTATCTTATAAGCTAACAATAATAATTTAAGAGGATTCTATTTCCAGAGTTCAATAGATCATTACTTAATGAAAATTTTATATTCTTATTGGCTCTACTAATTTTTAAACAACTTAGAAATTAGATTGTAAGTTAAAATCCGAGGAAAAAATATTCCATTTCCTAAGTTCAATAGATCATTACATAATGGAAACTATCATATTTATAGCAACTCTAGTTATATTTCAACAAATTAGAAATCCTTGTAAGTAAAATTTTTTTAAAAAAGATTTCATTTCTAGAGCTTAATAGATCATTGTTTAATACAAACTATCATAAGTATATCAGCTCTAGTAATATTTCAACAACTTAGAAATTCTTATAAATAAAAAATTGTAAACAAAAGATTTCATTTTAAGAGGTCAATAGATCATTACTCAATGGTAACTATCATATTTATATAGGCTCAAGTAATATTTCAACAACTTAGAAATCCTTGTAAATTAAAATCTGTAAAAAAAGCTTTCATTTATAGGACTCAATAGATCATTACTCAATGAAAAATATCATATCTATATTGGCTCTAGCAATATTTCAACAAATTAGAAATCCTTATAAATTAAAATCTATGAAAAAAATATTCTATTTGTAGAGCTCAATAGATCATTACTTTAAGTGAAACTATCATATGAATATTTATATTAGTTCTAGTAACATTTCAACTTAGAAACCTTGTAAATTAATATTTGTTAAAAAAAATTATATTGCTATAGCTTAATAGACTATTGCTTAATGGAAACTAACATATTAGATTCTAGTAATATTTCAACAACTTAGAAATCCTTGTAAATTAAAATCTTAAAACAAATCTTATTTCTATAGCTTAGTAGATCATCATTTAATGGACGTTGCCATATTTATATTGGTTCTAGTAATATTTCAACAATTTAGATATCCTTATAAATCAAAATCTGTTAAAAAAGATTCAATTTCTAGAAGTCAATAGATCATTACTTAATGGAAACATCATATTTATATGGACCCTCTAGTAATTTTTCAATAAGTTACAAATCCTTGTAAACTAAAATCTCTTAAAAAGATTCTATTTGTAGAGCTTAATAGATCATTACTTAAATGAAATAATAACAATCATATCATTACTTAAGTTAAATAGCTTAGAAATTTTTGTATATTAAAATATTATTAAAAAAAGTAAAAATTCACATCTACAATTCAATAGATCTTTATTTAATGGAGACTATCATATTTATATAAGCTCTAAAAAAATTCAACAACTTACAAATCTTTGTAAATTAAAATTCTTAAAAAAGGATTCATTTTTAGAGTTCAATAAATCAGTTAATGAAAATTGTCACATTAATATCAGTTCTAGTAATATTTCTAACAACTTTTAAAATTTGTATAAGAAGATTTCATTTGTAGAGTTTAATATATCATTACTTAATAGAAACCATTATATATTCATATCAGCTCTAGTAATATTTCAACAACTTAAAAATTCTTACAACTTAAAATCTGTCAAAAAAAAGTTCTTATATTTACTTGTGCAGAAGTAGTTTAGAACAATTCTCTATCTTAAAAACTCATCAAAAGCATTGAATTTCCATTTCTCTTTTATCTTCCTAAGAAATCTCAAGAAAATCATTGAATGCCTTTGATATTCATTTCAAAAAGCCGTTTCATGTCTGATTCATCTTGCTGTCACTAGTAAATCTAATATAAACATAGATGTATAACTAGTAATTTTTCAACTGTCTCTTACGGCAAGTGGGAAAAAAAACAGCTTCTACCAATGCCCAATGTTCTTTCTAAGAGCATTAATCATAAACAACTAAAAACCTAACTATTTGCTTCTATGTCAAGCACCTACATTTCAATGCCAATTCGTCCAATTTGGCTTGAAATTCCGCAACTGTTGCATCATCATTCTCATCCAGCCATTCCTCAACAGTATTTAGTTCCCCACTGTTATCATCTGCAACGCTTGTCTCCATCGTTCCCCTGCTCTTGGCCTCTGTCACCCTACTTTTCATGTTGCAAATATAACATTCCAAAGTGTTCTTGGCCATATGCTTCTTTGCCATTTCTTCATCCTCTTTACGAAATATCTGTGCATCAGCCACCATTCTATCTATCTCTTTCTTACCCAGTCTCTCACGCTCATTTGTAACAGTAATTTGATTGTTTCTCCCTGTTCCCACATCCTGGGCAGAGGCTCTAAGAATTCCCTCTACATCCAATTGAAAGCGAACTCTCATCTGTGGCACCCCACACCGGGCAGGTGGAATCCCCCTGAGGACAAATGTACCCAGCAAATTGTTGTGTGAAACCAAAGCTCTCTCGCCTTCATAAATTAGAAAACTTACACTTGTTTGGTTGTCAAACATTGTGGTGACAGACGTCTCTTTCAGAGTAGGAATGGGTGTATTACGGGGAACTACTACTTCCATGACGCCATCACTGACAGAAATTCCAAGACTCAAAGGAGTGACGTCCACCAAGACTAAGCTAACTTTTTCTTTGTTCAGAGAAGCTGCATGCAGAGCCGCACCATAAGCAACTGCCTCGTCTGGGTTTACACTTTTGCAGAGCTCCTTTCCGTCGAAGAATTGACTTAGCAATTCCTGCACCTTAGGCATGCGTGAAGAACCTCCTACTAACACAATGTCATTTATTTGGTGTCTGCTCATCTTGGAGTCTTCCATGCATTGCTTCACTAATTGAATGCATTTGTCAAATAGGTCAGCGTTGAGCTCCTCGAACTTGGCCCTCCTCATCTTTGTGTGGAAATCTTGCCCTTCATAGAGGCAATCTATGTCGATTACAGTTTCTATTGCCGAAGACAAACTTCGTTTTGCCCTCTCGCACTCTGAACGTAGTCTTCGAAGTGCTTTGGGACTTGTACATAAATCCATTTTATATTTTTTGTTGAACAACTGAACACAATAATTGAGCATCCTATTGTCAAAATCCTCCCCTCCCAAATGCATGTCGCCTCCAACAGCTTTTACTTCAACCTTACCTCTTTCAACTGTAACAATAGATACGTCAAATGTGCCTCCTCCAAGGTCAAAAACTAGAATGTTTCTTGTTCCTTCCACCAACGTGTCAAAGCCATAAGTTATTGCTGCAGCTGTGGGTTCATTGATGATACGCATGACATTAAGCCCTGCAATCTTACCAGCATCTTTAGTTGCTCGCTTCTGCGAATCATTGAAATAAGCAGGCACGGTAATGACAGCATTCTTTACATCACTCTGGAGGTATTGCTCGGCTATCATCTTCATTTTCACCAGCACCATGGACGAGATTTCTTCAGCTGCAAATAATCTTTTCCTATCTTTATAAGTCACTTCAACTATAGGCTTGTCATTCTTACCAGCAACAATAGTGAAAGGCCAAAATTGTTTGTCAGACTGCACAGAGGGATCATTGTATCTTCTTCCAATAAGTCTCTTGACATCAAACACGGTGTTGGTAGGATTAGTTGAAATCTGGAACTTGGCAGCATCCCCAACAAGTCTTTCATGGGGGGTGAAAGCAACCGTGGAGGGAGTGGTTCTGTTACCTTGGTCATTAGCAATAATTTCAATTCTGTCATGCTGCCACACTGCTACACAGCTGTAAGTTGTCCCCAGATCAATGCCAATAGCCTTATCTTTGCCTGCTCTGTCCATGTTAGATTCTGCATGAATTCAAGGAGAATATTTGGAAAATAATTCAGATTTTGATTCATTGAGGAAAATGCTGTTATTGATTCCAAAATGAATTATTTTAAGAACAGACTGCAACTGTCACTATGTGGGAGGCTTTGTCTATGCCAGCACAAAGGGATTTGCTTTAACAGGCATTGAGGAGTTTCAATCAGTCAAATAATGTGTCAGCCAAAAGTATAGCAGTTTCAATCAGTCTATGTCAGTTAAAGAGGACGTCTTTAATCATTGGTAGCTGAGTACGAAGCCTTCATTCAGGGATTGCTAGTAGCACAAAAGAAAGGAATCAAACTGCTATAGGTATTTGAAGATAGTGAGATGTCTGTGAATCAAAATAGAGCTCAAAGTATAGAAAAGAACAGTCTTCTCAAGTTTTATATACACAGAATATGGGACTTCATTGAAGACTCTGAGACATTTGGCATCTAGGGTGTTCCTAGAGAGCAAAACAAAGAGGTTGTTCCTAGAGAGAAAAACAAAGTGGTGGACGGGCTTGCAGCAGTTCGAGAGGAAATTCAAATATAGTTCAAATTTTGATTCACAGAGGAAAATGCTCTTATCAATCCCAAGTTGAGATTTTTTAAGAACAGTATGCATCCTTAAACATATTGCAAAAACCTTCTACTATTCAGTATTCACGCCCCTGTTTTTCCATCAGAATGCCCCATTAGCTCTCTAATCTTTTTGGTTATAAGCTAAGGCTGTGTTGACCACTTGCATAACCTCTTTGGCTGAAATAAGATAGGAAATTTGGTATCCCTCTCACTTAAACTAATTGATACGATTCTGTGGCATTCGGTCGGTCTGAGTCCTCTTCGCTAGCAGCAGTGAAAGATCCAGTTTCAGGGATTGATGGTTTTGGATTTAAGGTAAAAATAGGTTTTGAAGGGGCCCTGAAACTCTTTACAAGCAGATTTTGAGGGGAATCTGGAACCCCATCAGGACGAAACGCTGCAAGAGATAAGACATTGTTGACCAGCAGCCCAGAACCAGCAAACAAACAGTAGCAGCAATAAAAAAAAACCAGTAAAAGCACCAGCTGCCCAAAACTCAGAGCACAAGGCCAAGGCCTCACATCAAAGAGAAAATCTCCGAGTAAGGAGAACTTGGGGTTTTGAGAGACACCCCATCCCAATCCTAATCCAAAACAGCCACAGACAGAGCTGGGCCCTTGAAAACTATCAGCATCTAGCCAAACAACAAACAGAAGAAAGAAGAAGAACTAGCTTAAAACAATCTGGGACCCAAAACCAACATGGGGATTTAGAGGATTCCCATAACAATAACCTTCTGCTATGATAGAAAGACCATTCCACCCTAGCAGCACCAAACCAGAATAAAACCAATAGCGTAAACACATGAGCAAAATAAGCTTGAGCTGCACCAAGACAAGGTTTTTGAAAGGCTCCCCCAACCTTCAACAGAGAAGCAGGGTTTTGGAAGGCTCCCCAAACCACCAAACCAAATCCAGCCATAAAGATGATACGAGCAAAGTTCTCTAGCAGAAAACACTCCTTCCAACAAAGACCAAGCCCAACAACAACACTCCTCCCCACCTCTTTCATCCAGCAACAAGCCACCTCAATAGGCTGAGCCTCCATGGCAATCGGAGCTTCCACCTCAGTAAGAAGCAGGAAAGAAAAGAAAAGAAGAATAGTTACCATCAACTGCCCCTGAGCCATAGAGTGTGACCCCACCTCAATAGGGATCTACACCACAGTAAGGAGAGGGTTGATCCACAAGAATCCACAAAAACGGAGCATGGGAGGAGCAGTAGAACAACAAAACTCGGTCCATCTTCCATCACCAGAATTTTCATGGCGCCTAAAAGAGACAAAATTCTCCAGGGGAGAAGAGGAAAGACAAGCAAACGCCAAACTGGCGGCAACAACTGCATAAGATAAAGCTTTGTAATCTTGTGACCCTGCAAACAATCTGAAACTTGCCTCACACCCCCATAGATAAGTCCCATCAATCGGGCAGCCAAGATCCCTCAACACAGATGTACTCAAAAGGCTCAAATCAAGATGTCAAAGAGAGGCCCAAAAAACCCTGACCAGAAAATAAGGGCAGGTCTGAGAAGATTTTAACCCTAAATCACCATTGCCCATTAAAAATTCTCCACTCCTGCAGTCAAGAATCACCAAAAACCGGAAAGTGAAACCCCTTAAAGAGCAAATGAGGGAGCCGAAAAACTCCACTCCCCGTTCACCAGCATTGTCAGCACCGACAACAAGGCAGCCACAGCGGAGCAGGGAGCATAACCTTCTACTCGAGTACCTCCCAAGATGCCTGACGACCTTGAGCCACGCTGGACCAAAGGCACACCCACAGTCTCGTATATCAACTCCCAAAACCCCCAGGGATCGACCAACTCCACCAAACGTCCGACCGGCCAAACACCGCAGTCTCTGTATTGCCATCCCCCTCATTCTCCGAGTCTGCTTCATCCAATTCGGATGCAGTAGAGCCTCTGTGACTGCCAGAGCCCCTAGGGTTTGAAACACAAAAGTTTCCCGCCTCTCCCACTCAACGCCCTCATCATCGCTCCGAAACAATTCTATGTTTTGGGTTACCTAAACATTGACATAGATATGGTTATCCATTTCAGGCATTGATGGTTGTCTGGTAGCTATTTGATAGATGTTTTCCCTGGTTTAGAAATGGTGTAACCATTTTATTGAGTTTAAAGAGCAGATTAAACCACATCAAAGAGAAAAACTTAAATAAAGGCAGTCGAAAATAGACACATAACACAGTGAATTACGTGGCTCACCATGAAAGGCTACATCCATGGGAAAACAAGACAATAGCTTTATTTACTGTTTCTATCACACACAATACATAGCCTGCACTCATCCTTTTATACAAATATTTAACTCTTCAAATATGAAGAGAGATAGCAAATGAAGAGAGGGAAAAAAGGAATTGTCAGATGATATATGGTCAGTATTTTCAATTCAACTAAGAAAGCTAGAGCCAAGTAAAGGCTGTGTATATCTGAGGCCAGTCAATGTGCTTAACACCCCGGCGCCATCTATTGCCCTAGCCATCTCACTGTACAGTTTTTTAGTTCTCTTATAATGGCAATATAGTTTGTGACTTGCATTCTTTTTGTAAACCATTGAATTTAAAATATGTTTAGTTCTGAATCTTGATACAGATTGTTTGTAAGTATCAATATCTTATTCAAAGCCGACAAATTTGAAATAAGTTGCCATTCGATAGACACCAACTTTTTTTGGGTTCTGGAAAAGGATATTGGAATTTGGTATTATTACACTCGCTGAAACAATTCTCTGCCACTCCATAGGTTTCTGCTACCATGTCAACTTATTCATATGGTATGCATGCATGATTGAATTTTGTTAGGAGGCTTGGTATGGTTTCTCCTTTAGAAGCAGAATAAGGGCATCTGTGCCATAGATGGGTAAAATTTTGAATTTTATATGTAATAGAATTTCAGTTTATCTTTTGTGTATGTTAGATCTTATAATTTCAAAGTATTTTTGTTAATTTTAAAAATGTGCCCTAGTAATTAATAGTTAGTATTTAAGGGAAGATCGTTGTGGAAGTTAAAAAGAGTGAAGGTAGTTTATAAATGTCATTGAATTACATATTCAATGGTTCAACTGAATTTTTCTACAATCTATTTTCTGTGTTTCTTTAATATATATATATATATATATATATTTTATCAGCAGTCTTTTAAGTTGCCGAATACTCCACAAAAAAATCTTATGAATCAAAAAAATCTTATTGTATAAAATGTTAGAGTATCTTTTGACAAAGAACATTGAGAAGTATAAAATCCATGCATAAATGTAAGACTTCAAGATAATGAGAAGCTTTTGTGAAGAGGAACATTTTCATATTGCATGTGGTATAATAGATGTTAGATAAGCATGTTGTGTCAAATAGCATTAGGAAGAGCCAACAGATGAGCTCCTAACTGCAAAGGCAATAGCATATGGCAGTTGATAGACAAGACTGACAGATGTTGTTTACATAGGAGTGTGAAGCAAAAGGTCAGGAACCAAGAAGATGCAAACATATGTGAGCACTGGTTGATTAGTACCAAGAGATTGGAGATTGAAATTACAGAGTGGAAAACTGAATCAGATTGATGGATGCCCCCAATCATCTTGGATTTCTTGCTGTTTGATTCAGTTTACAGACTGAAAAGCTGAATCAGATTGATGAAGCTCCAAATCATCTTAGATTTGTTGTTGTTTGATTCAGATGTTATTGATGTTAAGCTCCAAATCATCTTTAGATTTGTTGTTGTTTGATTCAGATGTTATTGATGTTTGTTTCCTTACCAAAGAAGTTGTTGATGCAATGATCTAAAAGTTTGTTAATTTAGCAATGTGTTGGGAAGTCAATAGGTTAGTTCTAAAAGGAAAAGTGATTGTAGAAATTAAAAGGGTTAAAGACCTTTCATAAAAGTCAATGAATAATGTAATGGATTAAATTTCTGCAAAATCTTGGCTTCTAATCTATGATACAGTGTAGAAAAAGGTCGGAGTTGCTGAATTTTACGTTTTACTTTCTTAAGACTCAGGGATAAACCATACAAAAGACAAGATCTGCCATGCGAACCCACTTTTAAAATTGATCTTATTCTCAAAATTGTGAATTTTTACATTAAAATAGATTTTGAAGAGAGTACTCAATCAAGACACTTTTTTTTTCCTAAATAGAAAACAGTTAAATAATATTGATTGACATGTTTGTCTTTTTGTAATAGATTATAGCATTATAAAGAAGCATGCATCTAAATTAAAAGGCATCTTTCAACTACAACTATTCTATCATATTTGCTCAATCAAGTAAATAATGGCCTTTGTATAAGATTTAAATTTTGAAAGATTTTAAGAGATAAGCATGACGAGGTAAAATCCGTAGAAATAAGTGTGAAATCAAAAATTTCAATTGACAAAACAAATAACATCAACATATCTGTGAAATCTAGAAAACAAAATAAAATTAGAAAATCTATGTTAGAAACAAATAAATAAATTTATAGCATACACAGCTTGCTAAGGAATAACAAAACATGACACTGAACTTCAGCAAAACAAATAGCATCATCATATCTATGAAATCCACAAAGTAAAATAAAATTAGAAAATCCTTATATTTATAACTGAAGTCATAAAATACATTAGAAACAAATAAATGGATTTATAGCTTACACAACTTGCTAAGGAGTAAAAAACCATAACACTAAACTTAGTACCATTCAGCTTTCCCACATACGCCTAGCACTGCTGAAAAATTTAACTTAAAAAAAAAATGAGAGAGAAAAGAAAGATACCGTAATAACAGTGAGTGTCTGGCAGAATTCTGTGTAAAAGGCTTTCCTCAGCAATAGAAAATGGTGACCCAAGTTCAGACTTAAGAAGCAAAATGCTAACTTAAGAACGAAGGTATTCGTGATTCGGGGGAATAATAACTCTACTTTCTTTTTTCTCGGGGGATATAAAAGGCCAATACTTTTCTTTGCCCTTTCCTTTTTTTAATGTTCTCTTTTCTCTTTGTTATGTAGGAATCTTATAGTGATTGTTATAAATAAGGAATTGAAATTTAAAGATAATTAGTCCTTTTTAAACATAAATTTGTAAAGTTCATTTTTCAATTTAATATTCTTCGTAGGTAAATTTTACAATTTTATTTAAGCTTAATTTTGTAAAAAAATACATAAACAATTTTTTAAATATTTTTTAATATAAATTAATTTAATAAGATTAAATATAAAATAATAAAGAGATCAATGATAAAAAAAAATTAGATAATTTCATTGGATTGAAAAGGAGAATGCGGTCGGTGTGCGAGTTTGTATCTGGCAAGGGCTTCCGTGTCCTTGTCCGTAGTTTCTTTGTGCATTCGTGGGGTGTTTGTTGTGTCTTTTTGGGTTTATCTGTAGTTCGTTGGTGGGGCTCTTCAGGGTGATTAGTGTAGGGTATTTGGTGTTCATTGGGGGTGCTTTTCGGGGTGTGTTTTGGAGGTGTCGCGGTTAAAGGGGGTTGCTGATATTTTTCTTTGGAGGTTCATGTTTTTCGTCCTCTATTTGGATGGGGGACCATAGGGCATCTAGTAACCTCGTGATCGCTGGTGCTAGGCTCTTTCCTGCATCTTCTTTAGTTGTGCATGTGTAGTCATCTGACTCTTTTTATGCTGGGGGGAACTCTAAATTGAACAAAGTGAATGGGTGCCTTCCAAGGAGTAATAATCGTCTTGTTCTTGTCACTCAACTTGAATCCGTTATGGAAGATGTGGTTTATAGGAGCAAGCATGTGCTCTTATTTGTAAATTTTTGGGGATTCAAATTTCTTTGTCAGTTTTGGAAGCTTGGATTCATTGAACATGACAACTTGAAGGAGATAGAGATTATGCTTGCTACAAACAACTATTTTATGGTTGTCTTTGCATGCATGTCTGATTGGAATTGTGTTTTTGAGCGGGGTCCATATTTTTATAATCATGTGGGCTTGTTTATTAAACCTTGGCATGTAGGGTTCAATTATGTTGAGGAACTGCCCTTGAGGGTTCCAATTTGGGTTTATCTGCCATGACTTCCTCTAGAATTTTGGAGGGAAGATATTCTTTGACAAATTGCTACTTTCTTAGGGAAGCCATCTGCAATAGCCCAACAAACTCTTGACAAGAAGGTATTTTCTTTTTCCCGTATTTGTGTTGAAATTGATTTGAATAAACCATTGTCAGACTCTTTGGCAATATGTTTAGGCTCTTCTACGTGGGTGCAACAATTAGATTATTAATCTCATCCTTTCTGATGCCCGATATGTCATGATTATGGCCACCTCCAGTGCTAGTGTCCTTGGGTTAATAACGGGACTGGTAGCTCTACTAGTGGATTTGCTAGTTCGCCTTCTTCCTCAATCTCAAAGATGGATAAACAGGGAACAGGGAAAGCTCCTATGAAAGAAGATATTAATGGTAAGGATGGTTTTATACCAGTTAAGTCCCATGCTAAAAGTAGGGGCCAGAAGAGGTCCTGTAGGGACAGGATGATTTATGAAAGTTTTAATTAGTTTGAGGCTCTAGATACTCTAGTCTTAGAGGAAGGGATTCCAATTGAGGTTTCTTCCATTGTGACTAGTATGGATGTGGGAAATATGAATCATGAGACTACTATTACGTGCCAGGGTGTTATGTTGCAGCAAGGGGCTTCCCCTTCTGGTCCTATGTTAGGGGCTTTAGAGGATACTACAGGTTTACAAGATGACATTATTTTGGAAAATTTGGCTAGGGAGGTGCAAGCATCTAATAAAGGTAAAGGGTCTTCTTAGACTTTGGGATTGCAACAACAACCCTTCAAGAAAGTCTCTTTTGATACTTCCTCAAAAGGTGGCCACAAAAAGGGTTAGGAGAAGATTAAATTAGTTGGGGAATTACTTTTGGAATCTAGGTTAGTCAAGCCCATTGAGGTGAGCACTTCTCCCAATCCCATCAATGATTATTCCCTTATGGAATGTTAGGGGGTTGAATAACATCCCTTGATAAAAGGCTATTCAAGAATTGGTAGAAGTTCATTGTGCATCTATTTTTCATATTCGAGAGACTATGCTTTCTATTGGTCCTCCATGTTTAATTGTGCTCCTAGCATTTGGCGGTATGGGAAGTGTCAGTGCATTGGCTCCTTGGGTTCCTCTGGAGGTCTAGCTCTTTTTTGGGATCCACATAAGGTTGTTCCTCTTTGGTTGGCCATTCTACCAAGAGTAAGGCATATAGGTGTTACAACAAGAAGTTAAAAAATCTAATGGAGAGTAAAAATGTGAAGGTGGATGAAAGGTTTGAGAATCTATCCAAATCTTGTGAATATGATTCTAATGATCAAGGCTCCAATGGTAATTAGACAAGGCAACAACTAGTTCAAATCGAAGCTTCAAGTGTTTTGGTGAACACAAATGATGATGCTTATACAAATGGAGAAGAAGAAGCACAAAAACCTACATCAAAGAAGAAGACACCAAGGTATATGAGGATAAATCATCCTAAAGATCAGATCATAGGAAATAAGTGTAGACTAGGATTTGTGAGTGCTCCTAAACCTGTTTTGAAGGCCAAAGACAAACAAATGTCAAAGCATATAATCAAATCAAATTTAATGGTTAGCAAACTAAAATCAAAGCCACCTCAGTTTAAGCTTAAAACGGATGCGCCCATGCACCGTTTGATATGCTTAGATATAGAGGGATGTGGGTGTGCAAACTCAAGCACTTGGAGCATGCAAAAATAGGATAATTTGAGGATCAAGAAGACCCAAAAATGACACAAAATAGGTATGAGGAACCTATTTTGCCTCAAAGGCCTCAAGAACACACAAATATGCAAAGCTAAATGATTGAACTAAGATTAAAACAAGAAATGAATCTATGTTAATCCATTTAAGCTAATTTAGATGTTATTTAAGCTTGAAAATGATCTAAAAAAGATGAACTTATGCTAATGCTAGAATGAAAATGGCATTATAACTTTGCTATTTGAGTTTGAAAGTTGAGAGATGATTTGTCTTAGGAAGTGAGGGTATTTATAGGATTTCTAAGGCTTGGGGTAGGAGGAATGAATGGCCAGGATTGAAATCCTTAAGAGAGGCCAAGATTCACTCAAAGGGAAGCACATGGATTGTGCTAGTTCTCAGCCAATCAGGAGGTGACACATGTCACAAGGTGAGTGGATGAAGGGAAGGGCAAAGAGGAGTCAACAAAGGGGGCTCCAAGCTCATAACTCTCCAATAAATGCTTGTAAGAGCAATGAATGGGCTTTAAGAGGTTTTGAAGACTTTGGGGAAGCAATAAATGCTTTGTGGTTGAGATATTTGGAGGGAAAGACTTTGATTTGGTTTAGGAAAGTCTTAAGCTTGGTTAGGATTGCACAAAGGTTTAAGGGTAGGATTAGGATTAGAAAAAGGATTAGGATGGGTGAAGAGGGTGGATTTGAGAAGATTCTAGAAGAGTCTAGATTTCTCCTTGGAATAAAAGGTTATTCATTCCAAAAGCTTAAGTCTTAGGAATATTTATTAAAGTATTTTCAATAAATATGGAAATTAAATATTTAACCTTAATTAAATATTTAACCTTGGGATTAGGGTTAGAAAAGATGGGATTAGCCTTTTAATCGAAATTAAGAAGGGATTAGAAGATTTTGGAAGAGGTTAGTGGTCTAGAGGAAATTGGCCAAGTTTGGGATAAAAAATAAATTAAAAATAAATTAATTTATTTTTGAGGTTTTTGGGCAATTTATTAATTAAATAATTAATAAATTAGGGATAATGTCCAAATGACATTTTTAGGCTAGATTCCTTAATTAAAGATTTTTAATTAAGAGAGAGGGATTTAATGCCATAAAAATAAATTAATTAATTAAATAATTAATTAACTAATAAATGATGATGTCATCAAGGATTTTCAGAAAACAAAAATAATTTATTTTCTGAAGGATTTTTCGGTGTCTACATTTTGCCCCTCTTTGATGCGATGCCGCAAGTGGCATGGCGTCAAAGATAAGAAAACAAGATGCCAAGGCTAGAATCAGAAGAAGAGGGTATGACACCTGGGTGGACCAGAAGAAAGAGGAACATGCCCCGGTGGGACAAAATCATGGAAGATGTGCCCAGTGGGACAAGGAGAAAGAGGGATTACGTCCTGGGACAGAGTGTGCCCGGCAGGACGAGGAGGGAAAGGCCTAGGAAGAAAAGGGAGATAAATAACCTCACTTCTAAGAACAAATATGGATGATATACAAGATGAGATGGAAATGCAAGATGCAAGATGCAGCTGTATGCAAAGATGCAAGATTAATCTATATGATAAATGCAAGGGATCAGATAGCTCCAAGTGCAAACGGGAGTGCACAGCCTAGATTTAATATAGCAATGCTAGAGACCTGCCAAGGATACTGGGATCACGAGGCCTTGTCACCAGTGTTGCAGAGGACTGACGAGGACTGACGCTAAACAAACACACAGGGTTGCCCCAACATCACACATGAAGCGCAGAGGCGACATGGCATAACCGATGCTGAAGGAACCACAAACACACAACTGACTCACAGGCAGAAGCGAAAGATCAAAAGACCTTGCCCCAGATTATCCGCACACGCAGCACACCGTGATATAAAGAATCGTGGTGACCCTGGTGGGATAAAGAGAAGCCAAAAAGATTAACAAGACCCAAAGGACAAAACCCAAGATCAAAATGATAACTCCAAAAAGACATCCTTTGCCAAGGAGAGAGATTAGGTTTGATTGATGGTGGGAAGATTGGTCGGACAGGAGGAACGATATATCCTCAAGGACCAGGATGGAAGATTAGGTCAGACAGGAGGAACGATATATCCTCAAGGACCCATGGGTTGGTGAGAGAATAAGTGTAGTTGTTCGCTGGCAAAAGCTGAAGTTCAAGGAATAATCAGGATGAGCAAGGATAAGCCGACAATTGATGTTGCTGAAGCACAAGACCCGAGTGGGACCAAAAGTTTTGTGAGGCTGGGGATGGGACAAGATATTTGATCAAATGCTGCTGCAGGACGGACAAAGGTTATGTACAACAAGGAGGAACGATATGCACAAGGGATATGTACAGAAGCTCAGGATTGGGGATAGGAAGATCTCGCTATACAGGACTCTCACTAGGACGGAGACAAGAAGGATATTTACAGAAAGGAATGCGCTGTACAGGCAAGGGAAAGGGATATGGTACAAGATATGGTACAAAGCTTTGGAATAGGATATGGATTTCAGATGGGTTGGAGGAAGATGGAAGCTAAATGCGTGGAAGATAGGGGAGATGGAACTGCTGGGAGATCTGTTATGGATGGAGGAAGAGGACGGTAGCTGAAAGGACAACTGAATAGATAAATAGCCCAGTTTACTATGTTGGCGCCTGTTTGCCAGGTTTTCACCAACATACTTGTCCAAGGCGCTTGAATTGCCAAGTTTTCACCGTTGGACGATTATTTTCTCTTTCTCTCTTTTCTTTTTTTTTGCTTTTTTGCTTTTTTTGCTTTTTTGAATGTTTTTGGATTTTTTGATATATGCAGGATCAAGTTCAGGCATAGAACCTCTTCAGATGGATGATGTTGATAGGATCATTCAAGGGCTCACCTTCCGGTGTTGATAGTTGATAGGCGCCGGAGCCAAAGGATGCGGTGACAACATAGGGGCCCAACCAAGTAGGCTCAAACTTGCCTTTCTTTTCTCTATTTGCTAGGACCTTCTGATTTTCTTTAAGGACCATGTCACCGACTTGGAATTGTCTAGGATGGACCTTTTTGTTATAACTCCTTTTGAGTCGATTCTGGTATGCCACCAAATGATCATAAGCTTGCTGTCTCTTTTCATCTAGTAGATCTAGCTGTGTGAGCCGGGCCACACGATAGTCTTCATCAGTTGTATAGTTCTTCATGGAGACGCGCAAGGATGGGAGCTCAACCTCGATCGGTAGAACGGCTTCAGCACCATATACAAGGGAGTATGGGGTGGTGCCTGTGGGAGTGCGATAAGAAGTGCGGTAGGCCCAAAGGGCGGGATTGATTTGGAGGTGCCAGTCACGACCAGAATCATTGACAACCTTCTTGAGGATTTTCAAGATAGTTTTGTTGGTTGCCTCAGCTTGGCCATTTCCTTGAGGGAAATATGGACTGGAGAAACGGTGATGGATGTGGAGTCTGGCACATAGATCATCCACATGCTGGTTTTCAAAAGGTGTGCCATGGTCTGTGAAAATGGTAGATGGTATGCCGAAGTGGCAAATGATATGATAGAGGATGAACTTGGATATTTGGATGCCAGTAATTAGGGTGAGCGGAATTGCTTCAACCCATTTAGTAAAGTACTCTGTGGCTGTTATGATATACTTGTGTCCATCCGAAGAGAGGGGGGTGATCAAGCCAACGAGGTCGAGGCCCCAACATGAAAAAGGCCACGGTGGTGCAATAGGCTGTAGATCCTGTGCTGGTGCATGTATCAAATTGGCATGCTGTTGACATGGGAGACATTTCTTGACAAATTCACACGCATCATGTTCCATTGTTGGCCAATAATATCCAACTCTAAGTAGCTGCTTTGCTAGAACCATGCCACTCGTGTGGGCACCGCAAATTCCAGCGTGAACTTCTTGTAAGGCCAGGACGGCCTCGTTTGAGTCTAAACATCTAGATAGGACATTATGATACCCACGACGATATAAGGTGTTGGCTACAAGAGTGTAGCGGGAAGCTCTGCGAATAAGGTTTTGGCGTTGGTTATTGGTGAGATGGGGAGATATGATACCATTTTTTAGATATGCATGGATTTCGTGGTACCATGGGGATTGAGGACCAACCAAGACACACACCATGTCTGCATCGGCGTTCTCATAAGCTGGTGAATGTAGCTGCTCGACTAGAAATTCATACTGTGATGCGTCTCGTGGTATTTCCAATAAAGATCCGATGGTTGCCATTGCATCTGCTGCTTTGTTCTGAAGCCTTGGGATCTGATTGAATTGTAGATGTAGGAAATGCTCTTTCAGTTTATCCACCAGTTGCTTGTAGGGTAGCAATTTATCGTCCTTTGTCTGATACTCATCAAGGACTTGCTTGATAATGAGCTGTGAATCTCCAAAGACTTGTAGTTCTGTGATGTTCCATTGGATAGCTGTTCTGAGACCTAAGATGAGTGCCTCATATTCTGCAATGTTATTGGTACAGGGGAATCCCAATTTGAATGATTTTGGAATATAGTCACCTTGAGGTGTGACGAATAGGATTCCTGCGCCAGAGCTATGGGATGTGTTGGAACCATCAAAGTATAGTTTCCACATGGGCTGCTCTTCAATCATGCATAAATGTTCATCGGGGAATTCCATGATTAGTGGATAGGCATCCACCAGTGGTGCTTCTGCTAGTTGATCGGCAATGACTTGCCCTTTGATTGCTTTGCGATCTACATACTGAATGTCAAATTCGCTGAGTAACATGACCCATTTTGCCATACGGCCTGTGAGGGTTGTCTTTGATAACAGATACTTAAGAGGGTCCACCTTTGATATGAGCTTGATTGTGTGGCTAAGCATGTAATGTCTAAGTTTTTGAGTGGCAAAGACCACTGCTAGGCATGCTTTCTCCATGGGTGAATAGTTAAGCTCATAGCCCACAAGAGTGCGACTGATGTAGTAGATAGCTCGTTCTTTATTTTCATCATCATGTTGTGCTAGGAGTGCCCCTAGTGCTGTAGCTGTTGTTGAGATGTAAAGGATGAGTGGGCATCCTGAAACCGGTGGTACTAGGATTGGAGTGTTAGCTAGATACTCCTTGAGCTTATCAAAGCTTCTTTGACATATGGGATCCCACTTGAAGTTGGTGTCTTTGCATAAGAGATGTGAGAATGGTTGACACTTATCCGCTAGCTGCGAGATGAACCGCCGTACTGATTGAAGCTTGCCCTGTAGGCTTCTGAGTTGTTTGAGATTTCTTGGTGGAGGCATCTCTGTTATTGCTTTTACCTTTTTAGGATCGATCTCTATGCCTCGTCTAGAGACGATGAAGCCTAGAAGCTTGCCAGATGTAACACCAAAGACACATTTCTTAGGATTAAGCTTTAAGCCATAATGATTCAGACGATCAAACACACGTTCTAGGATGTTGAGGTGTTCATCCCTTGTTTTGGATTTTGCAAGGATATCGTCCACATAGTCTTCAAGGATCTTGTGGATCATGTCATGGAAGATCGCTGTCATTGCTCGCTGATATGTGGCCCCTGCATTCTTTAGCCCAAATGGCATCATGTTGTAGCAGAAGGTACCCCATGGGGTTGTGAATGCGGTTTTATGTTGATCTGCTTCCGCTATATGAATCTGGTTGTAGCCTGAAAATCCATCCATTAATGATAACATCTCATGACCCGCTGTGAGGTCTACAAGCATGTCTATGTTTGGCAATGGGAAGTCATCCTTAGGACATGCCTTGTTTAAGTCCCTGAAATCTGTGCATATTCTGATGTCGCCAGAAGGCTTTGTGACTGGCACCATGTTAGAGATCCACTCTGAATAGTCTATTGCTCTGATGATCTTAGCTTGGAGGAGCTTCTCGAGCTCTGCTTTAACTAGTAATGCTACCTTTGGATGCATTTTCCTTAGCTTCTGCTTCACTGGCTTGACGTTTGGATCTACTGATAGGTGATGAACAACAAGGTTTGGATCAAGCCCAGGCATATGGGCGTATGACCATGCAAAGTTGATGATGGACTTCTTGAGCAAGGCACTGAGAGCCATTTCTTCTCCTTCTGTTAGATTGACTGCAATGTAGGTAATCTTTGGACATTCTTCTGTTCCCAAGTTGATTGGCTTGGTTTCCTCTATGATGATCGGTGACTGCTCTGGTCTATAATCTTGGATAGGGGGAAGAGGCAAGGCTTCATCTTCTAGCGCCTGAATTGCCAGGTTTTCACTAGAAGATACGCCCTTTATTTTTACTATTTTGGAATCAGAATGTGCCCCAAGGGGGTTTTCACATAAAGACTCATGATGTTCTTTTGCTATTTCATTTTTGCGACTAAAGCTTGCCTCTTCCCCAAAATATCCTTCTGGGTGAAGCTGATAGACAGAGGTTGATGTTGGATCCTGATTGCTTGCTGGACCTGATGCCCCCATGAATTCTAGGAGTGCTTGTGCGCTTTGGAACTCGTCGATGTGTGCGATGCTTGGTTGGTCCCAATCTATGAGGTCGGGGTTTGTGAGGGGAAGATCTATGAGGTTAATGGAGAGTTGTTGGAGGACAGAAGTCCCCAGGAGGGTGTCGTCGGCAAAGATATCATCGTAGGATCGGATGTCTTTCTCTTCGGGGATGTCTTCGATTTCCATGAGGTCATCCTGGCTATTCGAAAAGTTCACGTTGGTCATGTTAGTGTCCGCAGTTGTGGTATTGGGCTCTTGTTCAAGCAGGCGAGGGGTATTAAAGCCAAGTCCTTGCTTTTCTGGATTTTGGGATGGTATGATAGGAAACAAATTTCCATCCTCTTGTGGTCCTAGACCACCACCTTGATAGTTATATTGTTCTGTGACATTCTTGTAGGGGATTGGATATTTCTCTTTGAAGTACTCAAGAAGTTGGGTGTCACGAGATGGGGGATCTTTGTATAACCATTTGTTAATATCTGGATCCATTTCTTTGCTGTTGATGTTGCCATGAGACTCAAAAGTCATGTTTCCAATTTGCTTGAGCTTATGATGCTCTTCAATAGGCTTGTTTTGACAACTTGGGCGCCCTTGAGTATGTGGATCACGTGGAAGAGCTCCTACAGCAAATGCATCACTGAGACTGTATTCGCCACAACCCTGGTTGTTGATCTTGATGGATGATAAGGTGGAAGAGAGGATGGTCTCTGGATCGCGATGGGATCGGGATGAGCTAGCAATAGAAGTACCAATATCGGTTCCAGGACAATGAGTAGAATGAGGGAAAGATGCTTCCATCGCAAGGCAGTATGCGAAGGGGTTAGGGTCAGCGTGGATGGTAACCTCAGTGCCTTGATGTGGAAACTTGATGCACTGATGGTAAGTAGATGGTACGGCCTTAATGGAATGGATCCATGGACGACCGAGGAGGATATTGAACGGTAGGTCAAGATCAACAACGTGGCAGAGAGTATCTTGTGTTGCTGGGCCTAGCTGGATAGGCAAAGTCATAGTACCTTCAGAGGTACGCTCCAAGTTATCATATGCTTTGATAGTGATTTGCTCATGTTGTATGTCGGCCTCCGTGAACCCGATCTTCTTGATGAATTTTAATGTGCACAAGTTGAGGGCTGAGCCATTATCCACTAGAACTCGTTTGATGGTGAAATCTCTGACCATGACAGCAATGCGGAGAGGGAGAGTATGGTCAGGAGCGACATCTGGTATATCAGATTCTTTGAAGGATAAGGCACATGCTGCAGATAGGTGTCCCACAAGAGTTTCAAACTGAGTTGTGTTAATGTCCGTGGGGACATGACCTTCTTTTAGAGCTTTGTCCAGGATCTCCTGATGGATGGGTGATGTGCGGAGCAAATCCAAGATAGATATTTGGGCTGGCATGTTCCCAAGATGCTCTATGATATTGTATTGTGCTCTTGGTGCATTATGCTGTGTTGCGCATGCATTTGATGCTGGCCTGGTGTTAGACTGTGCTGTGGATGCAGTAGATGTTGGCCTTGGAGGAGCAGCTGATCTCGGAGGAGCACCGGCAATAGTTATCCTACCACTGCGGGTAGTTGCAGCACATTGTCGATCCGGCCCTCTGACGTGGATGGTATTGATGGTGGGCTCATCTTGGATGGGCTCAACTTGAGTTATGCATCCGACATACTTGTCATAGTTGATGTAGGCCGCTGTGTGATCTTCTTGCTTGCCTTTGCCACGATTTTGGAGCTGATTGGCGTTAGCTTGATTCTTCCCGGCATCGTGTTGAGGGAACACATTTTGATATATTTGCAAACCGGTATTGGGTGAAGCTTGAGTTGGTGCATCGACCTGGATTTCCTTGCGATTGATGAGATCCTGGATGTAGTGCTTAAGCCGCATGCACTTCAATGTTGTGTGCCCCTTCACACGATGGTAATCACAGTATTCATGTTCTTTATACCAATCAGACTTTGGTGCGTTGTCATCCTTTTGTGGGATGGGCGGATATGTGATCATATTTGCCTTGGCTAGCCGATAAAAGATCTGATCTAGAGGCTCACCCAAAGGTGTGAAAGTCCTCTTTGGATTATTCTGATTGTTGGGTTTGTTCTGCCTTGGGGCAACGTTAACTGCGTTAACAGGATTGCCTTGACGTGCTGGCTGCTGCTGTTGGTATTGCTGCTGATACTGTTGCACAGGCGGTTGATGAGCTTGAGGAGGCTGCTGATAAATAGGTGCTTGATATGCGGGAGTTGGTGGTTGCTGATAGATGGGCGCTTGTGGCGGTTGGTATGTTTGAGCTGGTGTAGGACTAGCCACAACGAATTGTACATTCTTAGTGTCAGTGGCTCCATCTGTAACAACATTCTTGTTACGATTCCAGTAACGGGATTTATCATTGTTGGGTTTGTTCTTGGAATCATCCTTGAAATGACGAATAGTGCCTTCGTCTAGGAGAGCTTTCTCGATGCCTATGCCCTTGCTCTTGATATCTTGGTACGTCTGGAGACAGTTCATTCGCATGTGATGGGATAGCTTTGGATGTAGGTTATCAATGAAGATCTTTGTTAGATGCTTCTCTGGCGGCTGATATGATAACCTGGTTGTAAGATTCTACCATCTTTGTAAGTATTCTGCAAGGCTTTCTCCATCTTTCTGCTTTGAGTTGCATAGGTCTAGCAAAGACAACTCATTCTCCACATTATGGGCATAGTGTGTGATGAACTTCTCAGAGAGTTCAGCAAAGGTGTTTATTGTCCCATGTGGTATTTTATAAAACCACTCAACAGCAGTTCCTCCCAAGCTTTTGGGAAATAGGCGCAGGAGATAATTATCACTGTAAGCCACTTCTTGGCACGCCATGTAAAACTCTTTGATATGATTTACTGGATCTCCTTTCCCCCGATACTTGTCAAACTTGGGCATCTCAAAATGCTTGGGGAAAGGGATAGTTGCTATGGACCGATCGAAGGGATATGAGCACACCTCTTCAAACTTGTATGTTTTATTCTCTGTTCCACTTTGTAGCTCTTTTAGAGCATTTTTCATTGCTTCCCACTCAGCATTGAGTGGCGAGGGAACTGGAACTTCTGCTTGTGATGGAAGCTGTGGAACTGGATATGGCGCTTGCTGTGGATAAATGGGTTGGAACTGATTTTGGGGTAATGGTTGCTGGGGATATTGCTGGTGTGGCATAGGGGGATATTGATATGGGACCGCTTGATGTTGTTGGGCTACTTGCTGTTCTTGAACTGGCGATTGTTGTGGGACTGCTTGCTGATTTTGGTCATTTGGAACTTGTTGTTGTAACTGATAGGTGGGAACATGTTGTTGCTGGGGGATGATAGGGATTTGTTGCTGAGGCTGATAGTAAGGGACTTGCTGTTGTTGAGGAATGATGGTTGTTTGCTGAAAGGGGACATGTGGTTGCTGTGGGGGAGGCTGTTGGAATGATGCTGCTTGTGGGTATGATGGTGGTAGTTGCTGAGGTTGGCTTTGGGTTTGACCGATATAAGCTGGGTGCATGCCTGTGTTACTTAAAGGTGGAACAGATGTGGGAAAGCTAGAAGCAAAGGGTGATGGGGTAAGATAGCTGGGGAAAGTTGGCTGTTGAGGTGGTGGAACTTGCTGGAAGGTATTTGGGATTTGGGATGAATAGCTTGAAGCCGGCGGTGTTTGGGGTAGTTGCTGCTGTGCTGCTTGGGCGAAGGCGGTTTGTTGACTTGCAACTATGGATGTAGGGGATTGAGATGGGATCCCCCATGCCTTCATTTCTTCTTGCGTAAGGCCCCATTGAGAGCTTGTGTTAGGGTGGACTGCAGCGGATGATGGAATGGTAGGAGCAACGGGAGCTTGGGACATGAATGATGGTTGAGATAAAGGAGCTTGTTGAGGTTGTGGTTGAGCGGATGCTAGTGAGGAGGAAAATGAAGGAAACACCCAAGAGAAAGATGAGGTTGGAATGGGGAGCGATTGCGCTAACCCCAAAGAAGAAGGTACGGGTGCTTGGGGGGTGAAAGGTGACAGTGCTCCTTTGATGGTGAAAGGCGTTGCTTGACTTGCGGATGGCGGCGGTGTAAAAGCTTGTGTGAGAGGTGGAAGCTGACTTTGGGTTAAGTGTTGGATTTGGGCTTGGGCAGCCATAGCAGATGATGAAGCAAAAGGGGTATGAGATGGAGCGGATGACGCTGCAGCTTGTGTTGCGGGACTGGTGAGGCTTCCTTGCAAGAAAAGGGGAATGGTGGAAAGCTCTTGGGATGTTTGTATGATAGGATTAGGGAATGGAGAGTATGCTTGTGCTGGAACTTGGATTGTTTTGATGGGGATGCGTGGATAGAGAGATGGTGGGATGGAGGTACTTTCTGGCAGGTAGTGAACAAACGTGCTCTGCTGATGTTGTGGTACAAGGGCATTAGTCGCTGGTGGGCTTTCTGGAGGATTTTCAAATGCTTGGATTGCCAACGGGGATGAAGGGATATTTGGATCTTCACATGGGTTACTGGCTTGGATTTGGGGATTGTAGGTCATCATGACGTTGGTGAAAAGGTTGGGATCGGATGAGGTTGTTGGTGGATAAGGATTCATGCTTCTTCTTTTCCGAGATCTGGTCTCAACAGGCATGGAGATGCAAGTGCTAAATGTATGCAAGATGTTTGGCTAAAAGATGTTGATGGATGCAAAGCTGATGAAATTCTAAAGGTGATGACTTCTAAGATGCAAATGCAAAGATGGATCAAGATGGCGATGATGGAAGCTGGATGGAACTGATATGGATCAAGACGGTGGAGGAAAGATAGGTTGCTGGTGGAAAGTTGGTAAAAGATTACTGAGTGGTCAACAAATGAGCTACTATTTTTCTCAAATGGAGGATCAGAGATATGATGGGGTCAACCTAAGATAGACTGATGATCTTTGGTCAACTAGTTTCTTATCAATACACTCCAATCTCTTGCTCGAGATGATGGCTATGCAAGGACAAGGTTTGATTTCTTTATGACAACACGTTGTGCCAAAAAAGAAGATGATGGTCTCTGATCTCGGATATGGGATAGGAACAACTCAAAAAGGTAGAACACTAAGTGTTGGTGGATCTCTGGATTTGGAACAAGGATGATGGATCTGCTGAAAAGATATGGAAAGCTGATGGGGGGATGCTGGTGGAAAAGGTTTTGAAGGGTGAAGGGACAATGCTCTAGAAGGATGATGCAAGTGCAAATGACAAGGACTGATTCTAGAATGCTGGTAGGAAGATGAATGCAAATGCAACTTTATGATGTTTTGAAATGCAACTAAGGTTTTGATGCTGATGCAAAGGATGAAACTAGGATGAAACTAAGATGCAAGGCTGTTTGAGACAAGATTTTCAAGATCTGAAGATGGAACAAGACATGAACAAGGATTTGGCTAATTTTCTGGCTCAAGGTTGATGAAACGATGGTTAACTCGGAAACGGAAGGTGAACTGTTTGATGCGGGCGTTATGGGCAATGTTCTCAAGTCTGGTTTGGGACTTCTCTTCTGCTTGGTTTGCTTGGATAATGGCTTGATAGCTCTTGGTGTTCTTCTTGATAAGTTTTTGCTCTTGATAGGCTTGGGATTTGGGCAACTTTGCTTTAGGATGTTTGTTCTTGCTGGGCATCACTTGGAAAAGAGGCTTCTGATTTAAAGGTTTCCAATGGCAAAGATTTAAAGTCAAAGCAATCTCCGCAAGGGACAAAGCAACCCTGCGAGATACAAACAAAGGCAACTGACTCTGACAAAGCTTTTGAAAGTGTATGTTTCAACAAGTGTTTTCACGGAGTCTTTGACTGTCAAGCACTTCAAACAGATCTACCTAAGGAAGGTGAGTATCAAAATCACTTGCCCACAGCTTGGTATCCCCTAGAAGGGAATACAAATGGTGAGTAATCTTGAGGCGACCCGGTAAAACCCTTGGAATCGGTCCTTGCACAAGGATTTTGATACTTTCGGATGTAGATAGGGTAGCTTCTAGTTTATCAGGTTGCTATTTGTTCCGTGGTGTCTCCATACCCGGTTATGCTGATCATCCGTGACTCACTTAAGAGCCTTGCCAATTATGCTGGGGGAGAGGAATGTTTACCATCCCCAGTCACGTGTTTGGCACGAACGCCCGGCGATTAGGAGATGTAAGTGATTCTTTTGGTATTCACTTATTTGTATACCGGCCGGGGGGGATACCGGTTTGAGGTCGTTCTCCGAGGAGGAAGCGCTTCTCCTTGGACAGGCCTCGCTAAAAGTAGAACAAGTGAACTTGTCCAAGTTCAAATGTTCCACGTTGCTTACTCTAACAAGGATTATGCAAGAATTGAAAAACTCCTACATGCACATCAAGCAGATTTTGTTCATTTTTCCAAATTTGATTAAGTGATGTTTGTACTTTGAAATGAAGACACTCGTGATTAGCTTTTGATTTGTTCCTTTCCTCAAAATGTAAATGAATCAAACGGTTGCAAGTTCTTTTCTTTTGTGCATTCAAGATTTGATTAGCGAGTTGATTTAAGAACTTTGAAAAAGCTTTGTTTTGTCCCTTAGATCACTCAAGATTGAATTTGTTTGCTTGCTTTGGAATTTGAAATGAGATAGGGAATAGAGTTGTTTATTCCTTTAGTGCATTCAAGATTGGGTTTGCTTTTCAAATTGACAATGACACTCTAGGACCTAAGTTCATTTCCTTAAGTTTCATTCAAGATTGAGTTTGACCTTTGCTGTAAAAGAAATGAAAAACCAGTCCCAAGCAAAAGACAAAAGGCGACACTGTCCAGCTTATAGGCGACGCTGGAAAGTGCAGAGGCGACATTTAATTCCTACAGGCGACATTCTGTACCTCAAAAGGCGACAGATAAAAAACCACAGGCGTGATTTCTTTAGTTACAGGCGTGATTTCTTTACATGCAGGCGACAGAAGAAGAATTCTGGGACGTAACAGAAATTGCCGACAACAGGAAAATCTCAGTTATGCAGGCGTGAAAACAGAACTCATAGGCGTCATTTCTTTCCTCAAAGGCGTGATTTAATTGCATGAAGGCGTGACTGAATTCCTTGTAGGCGACATTTCTTTTGTTGAAGGCGACATTTCTTTGTTTGAAGGCGACATTTAATTGCTGTAGGCATCATTTCTTTTCATGAAGGCGACATTTCTTTATTTCCTGCAAAAAAAAAGCATATAAAGTGTAATTTCATCAAAATGATTGTGGTTTGAGTCCCACCGGGCGTGCCAGAATGTAGACTAGGATTTGTGAGTGCTCCTAAACCTGTTTTGAAGGCCAAAGACAAACAAATGTCAAAGCATATAATCAAATCAAATTTAATGGTTAGCAAACTAAAATCAAAGCCACCTCAGTTTAAGCTTAAAACGGATGCGCCCATGCACCGTTTGATATGCTTAGATATAGAGGGATGTGGGTGTGCAAACTCAAGCACTTGGAGCATGCAAAAATAGGATAATTTGAGGATCAAGAAGACCCAAAAATGACACAAAATAGGTATAAGGAACCTATTTTGCCTCAAAGGCCTCAAGAACACACAAATATGCAAAGCTAAATGATTGAACTAAGATTAAAACAAGAAATGAATCTATGTTAATCCATTTAAGCTAATTTAGATGTTATTTAAGCTTGAAAATGATCTAAAAAAGATGAACTTATGCTAATGCTAGAATGAAAATGGCATTATAACTTTGCTATTTGAGTTTGAAAGTTGAGAGATGATTTGTCTTAGGAAGTGAGGGTATTTATAGGATTTCTAAGGCTTGGGGTAGGAGGAATGAATGGCCAGGATTGAAATCCTTAAGAGAGGCCAAGATTCACTCAAAGGGAAGCACATGGATTGTGCTAGTTCTCAGCCAATCAGGAGGTGACACATGTCACAAGGTGAGTGGATGAAGGGAAGGGCAAAGAGGAGTCAACAAAGGGGGCTCCAAGCTCATAACTCTCCAATAAATGCTTGTAAGAGCAATGAATGGGCTTTAAGAGGTTTTGAAGACTTTGGGGAAGCAATAAATGCTTTGTGGTTGAGATATTTGGAGGGAAAGACTTTGATTTGGTTTAGGAAAGTCTTAAGCTTGGTTAGGATTGCACAAAGGTTTAAGGGTAGGATTAGGATTAGAAAAAGGATTAGGATGGGTGAAGAGGGTGGATTTGAGAAGATTCTAGAAGAGTCTAGATTTCTCCTTGGAATAAAAGGTTATTCATTCCAAAAGCTTAAGTCTTAGGAATATTTATTAAAGTATTTTCAATAAATATGGAAATTAAATATTTAACCTTAATTAAATATTTAACCTTGGGATTAGGGTTAGAAAAGATGGGATTAGCCTTTTAATCGAAATTAAGAAGTGATTAGAAGATTTTGGAAGAGGTTAGTGGTCTAGAGGAAATTGGCCAAGTTTGGGATAAAAAATAAATTAAAAATAAATTAATTTATTTTTGAGGTTTTTGGGCAATTTATTAATTAAATAATTAATAAATTAGGGATAATGTCCAAATGACATTTTTAGGCTAGATTCCTTAATTAAAGATTTTTAATTAAGAGAGAGGGATTTAATGCCATAAAAATAAATTAATTAATTAAATAATTAATTAACTAATAAATGATGATGTCATCAAGGATTTTCAGAAAACAAAAATAATTTATTTTCTGAAGGATTTTTCGGTGTCTACAATAAGAAGCAAGTTGTTTAAACTAGGAGAAGAATTACTCAAGATCAAATTTTCTTAATATCATAGGTTGATCCAATTGATGATGAGTGGACTAAAGCTATTAAGGAAGACATTTTTTACTACAAATGACCATAGACATTTTGCATGCTTCAGTGGTCTACAGTACATGATGCTGATAGAGGAGTAAAGGAAGGCAGTTGGTTGAAATGACATCATAGACAGCTCCCACGTATCTATTTAAAGAATATTTTCTATATTAATTAATGATTACCATACCAAAATAACCGAGTAGGAAATGTCAAGAGAAACACATACTCTGTAAAGTGTCTTAAAAAATGTTGATTAGATTTAAACTATAAATGATGATAAGAAATAATGTACATTATGTGTATATGTGTATATACACTTAAATCTTAATATATGTATATGTGAATATTAACTTATATATGATTTCCAAACTAGATAGTTAAATTTTGAAAACAATATAATCATTTATATATAATTAAAATTAATTCTAAAATTTAATGAATGTACATATACATATGTATATATAGACAGATAATTTTGATGCAAAACTAATTATAAAATATGATGGATAGAGAAAAATGAAGATATAATATAAAGAAATATTCAAACTCTATAATCTATTAGACATGCTTTCCTTATTTTTCAAATCTTGAGGATAATGATACTAGTGTTCATCTTACTGTAAATAAAAATAAGATAGGTGAATCTCTACAACTCTTAATTGTTTTGTTGATCAGAGGAAAGTAAATATAAGTAGTCTATTAAGCTGGAGATCAAGGATGAAGATATTGATGTAATTCATCCAAGTTTTTAGATCTTTCTTTTTTCTTTTTGAAGATTGTATTTCTAATGAGATCTTTGTCAAGCATATATTTACTCTTATGAAGATGAGGGGATACTTTAATTTCATAGAAGTGTATTTATGCAAGTGTTAATTTGGTCATATATTTTTCTATGTTTGTACAAGTTTTTTTTTAAAATATTACTCATGTTTTTGTTTTCTTGATGATGATTTATTTATTGATACAAAGTAAGTTTTTGAATTAAAATGTCTACTGCAAACATTTATAATTTTTTTCTTTGCTTCCTTCCGATGATGAATCTTAGACAGTGATTCAAAACATTAATTAAAAAATGCACACACAATTTCTACCAAAAACTTAATCAAGAAGTTTTTAAATGATTTGAAGAAAAATACTTTTCCTAACAATCACTATTAAATTGAAATATTACAAAATCAAAAGTCTACTACGTTTTCTCATTTCGTCAACAATTATTTTCTAATCTTAACATGATTTCCCGATTTCTTAACTGAAAAATCTATGTTTTTAATTTGTCGAGCTATTTTGAAAGAATTTTATGATTGCAATATTTGTTTCATAAACACATAAACATATATGAACTTTGAAATATGAAAAAGTGAAATCCATATCATGAAGCATTTAGCCTATCCAAATGGGTAGCAATTGTGCTTCTCATTAGTAATGTATGGCTTTATGATTTTGATTATAGCTTAATTTACTAGAGTTGATGGTGCAGTAGCACCTAAGGACATGAAGGCAATGAAGACACTAGGGAAGCATGATGAAATCACTCATGGGTCCAATAGATTAAATTTGGATGTTTTAAAGCCAATAATGGCATTTGATTGTAATGATTTGAATGAAATTTATAATTGTCCTAATGGTCCCAATAGGACCATAGGACCAAATAATGGATCTTATAGGTTTAGGTTTGGGAAGGGCCTTAGGAGTTCTTAGACCTATTAAATAAATCATATTGATCCTTGAAAAATTATTGGAAATAGGAGGGAATTAGATTTAATTATTCAATAAGAGTTTTTAATTTAAATATTCAAACTCTAATGGCTAGTGTTGTTTTGGAGTGAAATGTTGAAAATCAAGTTGACGCAGACCAAGGTAGGGAGGATTTGATTAAGGATAGTCCAACCTTGCAGCTTCAGAATTAACATGCCCGGCTGTAAGGCCTTTCGGGTTAAGGCCACTTACAATCAGATATAAGTTCTTCAAGATCCACACAGATCCAATACAATCTTAGCTAGTTTAGCTCTGAAAATAATCAATAACTGATGGAAACCCTAAGGTAGATCTAAACTTGAGCTTGCAAGCCTCCAAGCCATCTCCTTATCTCCAAGCCTCAACTCCTAGCTCTACTATTACAAACTATCAGAAATAATCTGATCTGCAAGATCTCGCAGGAGCTTTTCCACAACTTCACCAATATCTCTCTTCCCAGAATTTTGTCTCAGCACCTCTAATGTCATCCCCTAAACAACTACCCAACCATCCTATAAATAATAATCATTAGCCACAAGTCAGCTGGATGAAACCATTAACTCCTACAAAAAAATATTAAATGGCATACAAGTCAGCTTCCAAATAGCCTTAAAAACATTTAATTCAACATGTTGGCCTATAACAGTTCAGCTATCAACAATAAATGCATGAAGTCAGCCCAAAAAATCATACAAAACTCCAGTCGGTAAGCCAAAACTACTAAGCGCCAGAGAAACAACCGAGCAATAGTGAAACAACTGACCTCGCTAAGCAATACTGAGTAACATAGGCATTATCGAGCACTAGTTCCACCGAGCACTAGAGGTTCCACCGAGTTCCTTCAGTGACCAAGCTTCCTTCAATAACTGAAACCATCGGTTAAGGCTGCAACTGAGTAACACCGGCCAAATAACAAACCACCCATGCAGTTTCACCAAGGACCAAGAATGCCCCTCCATCAGACACGCCAGGTTCAAAAAGATGTTCATATGTGAGAAGAACATCTTCCAGGATTCAACACATAAATCCTGAACTAGTTCTTCACATCCTCCATCTTCTCACTTTGCATACTCTTCCACTTTAGCTTCTTCTATCTTTTCAAGTCTTTTCTTGATAACACACAGGTCTGTTCTCCAAATTGATCATTCATTTTCTCAGGATCCACCAACTCAACTCGGCTACCAATACTTAGGCTTCTCCTACCGAGCATTGTATCCATCAAACGCATCAGGGAAAACTTCCTGTCATCCTTCTCAATAGTAAACACATTCTTCACACAATCATACATAGCTCTGTAATCAAATTGCCAAGGTTTACCGAGCAATATATCACAACTATCCATCTTCACAATATCACATAAAATAAGATCCTTATATTGGCCAATCTGAACATCAACAAAGCATTGTTCTCTAACTTCCATAGCATGATCATCTTGCAACTAGCCTATCCTATAAGGATGTGGATGTCTCATTCTATTCAAACCAAGTTTCTGAACCATGTCCTCAGCAACAAGGTTATCAGTACTACCACTGTCAACAATTACATCACAAATTTTACCTCCAAACTTGCATCGAGTCCTAAACAAGTCACTCCTCTGACAAGGTTCCTCCTTTGTACCAAGAAATGTTCACCGAAGCAGCAAGTTCATAGATTCAGGTTCATTCTGAATGTTCTCATTCACCATAGCAATTCGTCGGTCACCAAGCTTCTTCTGTGTAAACTCAAAAGAATGGTGTCCCTCCTCTCCACAGTTATAGCAAGTACCTTTAAAGATAACTCTACTTGTCTTCTTCTTTGGTTCCACAGGTTTCTATTCATCTTCTGCATTAGTCAGTTTATCTTTCACTGAGTGATCAATCTTCTCCTTCCCTTGGGAGTTACCATGTTGTTTTCTCTTCAGCTTATCTTTTGCCTTCAGAGCATACTGATAAGTATCTTCAATAGAATCAATCTTCAGCATACCAAGCTCATCCTGAATATTGAATCTTAGACCATTCACATACCGAGCTACCTTTTCCTTACCAAGTTCTCTATGTCCAGATCGAATAGTAAGTTTGTAGAACTCCTCGGTATAATCTTCAATAGACAAATCCTTCTGCTTCAGATTCTTCAATTTCTTAAACAAGTCAAGCTCATAGTCGGCAGGTATGAACTTAGCTTTCAATTTTGTCACCATCAACCTCCACCAATTGATCTTCATTTGACCTTCATTTTCTCTATCTCTTTGTAATTCTCTCCACCAAAGAACAGCAAGTCCTTTCAACTTAGTCTGTGCCAATCTCACCTGAAGAGGATCTTCAATTTCTTCTAGCTCAAAGAAATTATCAAGTTCACCAATCCAATCAATCAAGTTCTCGGGTTTCAAGGTACTAGAGAAAGTAGAAACTTCCATTCGGTAACTATTACTTAACCAAGCTCTAGATCTATGCAACTAAGTAGTTATGTCTTCACCAGATCTATCTCTTTGGTCATCACCACTAGATCCAGCAGCTTCAAATTCTTTAGCAGCTTCTTTATAACCATCCTTAGTACAAACATTCCAAGGTATACCAGTAACAGCTCTCATGATCTTAGTGACCATGTCATTTTTCATCAGCTCCATCTCAAATCTAAAATCTAATTTCACCTTCTCTGTAATCCAAGATTCCACAGTATCATAGAGATGAGAAATAACTCTAGGGTCCAATCTTCTCAGAGGCATCCTTAAAGATCAAGAGAAACCCTCTGCAACAAACCCTACACTGACCACCTTGTGGAAATCTCCAAGTTGTATGCAAGTCAGATCACAATCTACCACCTTGTAAACAACCAAGGCATGATTTCACAAGTTCAGTGCCACAAATCTGAAACTCAAATCATACGATCTCTTCACCAACAAGATCAATTTTGTAGGATCATCCCTCACAAGATCAATCTTCGTTCCAAAAGATCAACTCATCTCTGATAGCACCTGATGTAGAGCAAGGCAGGGAGGATCCAATTAAGGACAATCCAACCTTGTAGATTTAGAATTGCATAGTATAAAACTCAACACAACAAGATGTTTTAACTCAATTTTCATTAACATGCCCGACTGTAAGGCCTTCCGAGTTAGGGCCACTTACAATTAGATACAAGTTCTTCAAGATCCACATGGATCTAATACAATGTCAGCTAGTTCAGCTCTGAAAACAATCAGCAACTGATGGAAACCCTGAGGCAGATCTAAACACGAGCTCGCAAGTCTCCAAGCAATCTCTTTGTCTCCAAGCCTCAACTCCTAGCTCTACTATTACAAACTATCAGAAATAATTTGATCTGCAAGATCTCATAGGATCTTTTCCACAACTTCACCAATGTCTCTCTTCCTAGACTTATATGTCTCAGCACCTCTAATCTCACCCCCTAAATAACTACCCAACCATCCTATAAATACTAATCATCAGCCACAAGTCAGCTGGATGAAACCATTAACTCCTACAAACAAATATTAAATGCCATACAAGTCAGCTTCCAAATATCCTTACAAACATTTAATTCAACATGTTGGCCTGTAACAACAGCTACCAACAATAAATGCACCAAGTCATCCCAAAAAATCACATAGAACTCCAGTCGGTAAGATAGAACTACCGAGCACTAGAGAAACAACTGAGAAATAGTGAAAAAACTGACCACGCTAAGAAATACCGAGCAACGTAGGCATTATCGAGCACTAGTTCCACCGAGCACCAAAGGTTCCACCGAGTTCCTTCAATAATCGAGACCATCGGTTAAGGCTACAACTGAGTAACACCGACCAAATAACAAACCACCCATGCAGTTTCACCGAGGACCAAGAATGCCCCTACCTCAACCAAGAATGCCCCTGCATCACAAGTATACAAAATAATACCACAATTTGTGGTTTGGGATCATTATAAGAGACTCTCCAGGGTTATAGGATCATAGAGTAAGTATGTTATGAGATCACACTAGTATCCTTTGGGAGAGGGATAAGGTACATGTGTGAAGAAGAGTTTGAAATATTTGAAGAAGTGGCTCAAGGTATGCCTCCCAGAATGACAAACATTGAACTTGCCAAGCTTGTGGCACAACAGGCAGAGGAAAATAAGAAGATGAGGGAAGAAATGGAAAAGATGAGAAGACAAATGAATACAAAGAAATGACACAATGACCAAGAAGATCATGAAGATGAAGAGGAAGAAGAGGTAGCACCAAGGGAATAATTAGACTCGGATGATGCAAGAATGGCTAAGTTGGTTAAAGCCATTAAAGGAAATGATTACAAGGGTAAGTCTGATATACCCATGTATGATAGAAAAATGAACGAGGAAGAGTTGATTGACTAATTTGGTGCAGTGGAGAACTTCTTTGATTGTGAAGATGTGGAAGATGATCAAAGGGTTAAGATTGAAAAATCAAGGTTGAAAGGGCATGCTTTGTTATGGTGGGATTGCCTACAAGAAAATAGGTGGAAGAAGGGAATGCCTAGAATCACTTCATGGCCAAGGGGGATGGACAAGATGAAGGAGAAATTCCTCCCTAAGGACTATAAGGTTCAGTTATATAAGAAGATGCAAAGTTTGAGGAAAAAGGACATGGATGTCCAAAGGTACACCAAGGATTTTCACAAACTTGATATTAGGGTTGCACATGATGAGGATAAGGAGGAGAGAGTGAAAATATTCATAAGTGGGCTAAGGTTCAATATACAAGATGAACTTAGTCTTACTACACCTAGTACGGTGGAAGAATGTTACAAGTTATCCATTAGGGATGAGGACAAGTTAAAGAGGAAGCAAGAGAGACAAACAAGTGGAAGAGGCCATGATAATAGGGGTAGAGGAAACGAACACAATGAAAGTCAAGGTCAAAGAAGCAATGAAAAGGGTAAGGAGCCTATGGTAGAGTGGAGAATTGGACAAAGAGGTGGTGGTAGATTTGGTGTAGGTAGAGGCAATAGCACCTTCAATGGAAAGTGCTACAATTGTGGAGAGGAAGGGCATCCTTTCTACAAGTGTCCAGAAAAGGATACAAGGATAATTGATAAGAGGGTCACCTTAACACAAGATAGAGATGAAAATGAGGAAGATGAATAGCAAGGGGGAGATAGAAGGACAGTCATGGCATATCCTAAAGTTGGGGAATGTCTTATGGTGAGAAAAGGAGCAGCTATGGAATAGAAAATAAGACCAGTGGTATCTATCTTTAGAACTCATTCTAAGAGTGAAGGTAAAGTGTGTAAAATGATCATTGATTCTGGATCTTTTGACAATTTGGTTTCATTTGACATGGTAAATAAACTGAACTTGTTTAATTTTCATATGAGATGGTAAATAAACTAAAATTTTTTAAGTTTCCACATCCTAGGCCATACAAAGCTTCTTGGGTGAGTGATGAGAAAAGTGTGTTGACTAGGGAACAAGCTTGTGTAGATTTTTTTTAGTGGTGAATATAGGGACAAGGTGTTATGTGATATTGTCCCCATGACTTGTTGCCATGTTCTTTTGGAGAATCCCTGGTAGTCCTTGAGAAGAACCATTCATCATGGTTATGAGAACACCTACATTGTTCACAAGGATGATCAATTTTTCACCCTCAAACCTTTGCACAGTACTAGTTCAAATGAGTCAAGGATTATTTGTTTTGGCAAGGAGTATATTGAGTTGCAGGATTATGGAGAGAGAAGATTGGTGATGAAGGATCAAAGGACTAGAGAGTATTTTTTGGTGTAGAAAATAGAACAACTTACTAGAAAAATTGGGACAGGAAGTCCTTGTATGGGTTTGGCAGGTTTGTAGGCTAACTAAGTAGCAAATGGTATCTTGGTGGGGATTTTTTTGTGTCCTCTAGTGGAACTGTTGAAAGATGGTGAAATTTTGTCTATGGAGGGAAGGAACAAGGGCATCTGGAGCTTAAAATGTAAAAGGAAAGATAGTCCAAACAAATTTATGATGACTGTCACAAACAGAAGTCAAATGATGGCATTGATAATATGATTTCTTTTCATCTTTCTAATAATGTTGTTGCAGGTTCAAAGAAAGTGTATCATCTTAAAATGGAAGCACTTCCATGATAAGAGTGTTTAGCCCTCTGATTAAGTGGTCTGGGGTCATGTTAAGCACCTTGATCGGGTCTTTGCATGTATTTGGCTTTTCCCCCTGTTCTGCTTCCCTCTGCACTTATTTTCCACTTCATGTCTGCATTTCTTGGCATTCTGGGCTAAGGTTTTAAGGTTTTTGACCTCAAGGTCAAATTCAACCTCGACTCTAACCTAGGTGAGGGTCAACCTCGATGCTGACCTAGAGAAAAGTTGACCTCGTCCTTGACCCATAGTTCAAATTTTAAGTTTTTATGATTTCTGGGTATCGGGTTTCAGAAAGATTCTTTTTCCTGCCTCCGGGTTTGCCATTTCGAGTTTCAGAATGGTAAATCCTTAAATTCAATTTAATATGGGCCCATTTCTAGGGGTTAAGGTTAATTGGGATTTAATTCCCCAATTTCGGCCTTCACTAGAGGTTTGTGCCCTAGTTCACTATAAAAGGAGGCCTTCCTCTCTCATTTTCATCATCAAGTTTTGTGAGATCCATCAACACACACCTCATCTTCAAACAATTTCATGAGCAATCTCTCAAGTGCAAGCAAGTGATTTCAAGCATTCAAGTGTTCAAGCATTCATTCATCAAGGAGATCCATTGTTAGCCATTGAAGGATTCAATCTCTTTGGAGCCCTCTTGAAGATCCATCCTTCTACATTCATCCAAGCCTCCTCATATGAAAAGATCTATTCAAGATTGGTGTTGAAGATCAAATGCCATTGATTTGAGACATCCTACATTCATTCTACACCCATTGGAGCATCCCTACTTGTGGATTTGGGTATTCAAATCCTCTACAAGTACTTCAACATAAGCAAGGTGAATTATTTCATTTACTTTGTTTATGCACATTACAATTTCAATTCAATTTCAAGGTTAATTCATAAATTGGGGTTTGACCAAGGCAAACCCCCCATACAAACAACAAAACCCCCTTTTCTTATAGGTGCAAGTGCGAAACTTCAGATCTGAGATTGGATTTGGATACCCTTTTTGATGAAGTGTCGAGATCTATGAACAAAGTCAAAGTCGACCTTCAGAATAAGAATGTAGCCTTTGACCTTTTATCGAGGTCAAAGACCACCTGCTATCAGAAAGATAAAATTTTTCCAGGTTTTCTTTGTCTCAGCGTTTCCAATCTGAAACAGGTTGCATAATTGCCCGAAGCTACACATAGACATCAGAAATTGGCATTTTCCAGATTTTCCCTATTTTGAGGTTAGTATTTTCCTTTCAATTATTTCAAATTTCAAGAACAATTCCATTATAGGGAAATACAAGGTTTTCTTCCTCTTTCATATTCTCCATAGATTGATTCAATTGTGCATTAACCTTTTGGTTGATCAATTTGGATCTCTCCTTTGGGAATTTGGATTTAGAAGTGGATCTCATACTTCCCCCATACATACATCCTAAGGTGGATACTATTTCACCTTATTCACTTTGGTGAACCCGACGTACTTACTCTCCTTTTTTTTGTGGAATTGGATGCCCTATTGTGTTTTATGTGTTATATTTCCTTTTATCTTGTTGGTATTAGATTTCTCTTTTATGTTAGATCTTGCATGCTAATTAGATTTCAAAAATATAAAAATATTCATTCTTTATGTGTTCTTAGTTTAGTTCATTTGCATTACATTGGTTTATGAGCTTTACTACTACTAGTCCTACTTATAACATTCCGGTTAGAAGAAGTCATAGACTCATGGGTGCCTTTGATCCTGAATCTTCCTCTCCTTTCCTTAGGATCCCGGATGATAATTTGATTCTTCATGATTCTAATCCTACTATGGAGCAAACCTCTTCTCACTCATCTCATGATGAGGATGACGCTTTAAGAGTTCCTACTGAACAAGTCCAAAAAATTTCAACTAAACTTGATAAAATGGGTAATTGGCTTATTCAAAAAAACCATAATCAAGATTCTATTCAAGCTATAGAGGCTCTTAAGAAATTTTTTTGTGATGGTGATCAAGGTGTTAACCTCTTGCATGGTATTACTCACCTCGTGCATTCAAATGTTAAACCTTTAGCTCAAGAAGCTCAAGATTTAGGGTTGATTCCTCCTATCACTAGTGTTGAACCCTCTTCTAATCCTTTACCTAGTATTCCTACCTATACTCCTTCTTTGGTGACTATGACAGTTCCCTCTATTCCTATGATTTTTCCTCTTATGTCCCTTCATACATCACAACCTTCATATCATAATGTTCCTTTTACTTATTCGAATCCGCTTCCAACTGTAGTTCCTAGTGTTCCTCCAATTGTGTCTTCTATTCCTGTAGCTTCTTACACTTTACCTAGTGTGTCTAATGTTGCTAATTCTCCTATTTCCTCTAATGATTAAACAATCATCAGTTTGGCTCAAACTGTGTCATCCTTACAACAACAACTTGCTTCCTTAACTCAAAACAAGTTTAGTATTCCTACATGTGACATGGGAAGTCCTTTGTCCTTGGATATTATTTGTACTCATGTTCCTCAACAAGTTGATATGCCTCATCTTGAGAATTATAATAGAAAAGGAGATCATGTTCATCATGTTAAAACATTCCAAATCCTTTGTAGTGATTATGCTCATGACCATATGATTTTAGCCAAACTGTTTGCTAGAACCTTCCATGACAAGGCCTTACAATGGTATTGTTCCTTGCCTCCTTATTCTATTGATTTATTTTGTATCATATTAAAATGGAAGCACTTCCATCTTACTAGGTTTAGCACCCTCTTTTAGTACATTTATCATGATAGACTTGCATTTAGGATGCATTTTGCACTTATCTTCTTCATTCTATGTGAAATTAGGGTTAGGATCCTGAGGATTCTCCTTAATTTTCCTTCTCCCATGGCTCTATTTTCTAGGTAGGACTTAGAAATAGGTGCTCCTGAACTTCATCATAATCATTAGAGGATTTTATGTCTATCCCTGGCATTCTATTAGATTCTGATATCATTTCTAGGTCTCCGGGCATCCCCAAGACCTCCTGTCCTGATTTTGACTGGATCTGGGCCCAGGGTCAAATTCGAGGTTGATCCTAACCAGGTTTGGATCGAGCTTGAACTTGACTAGGTCAGTCCCAACCTTGATTTTGACCTCCTCTTGAATTTGTGCCCCTCTTTCAAAATTTGGTCCCAACGGGCCCCAAAATCAATGTCAGGCTCTTGGATCCGAGTGCGAAAAAGTTTTAATTTGAAATTCATTTAATAATTTTCCCTCCTTAGTTGGTTATTGTGATTGGACCTTAATTCAAGGTGAAATTTGAATTATGGTTCCTCACATTGCTCTAGGAGCCTCACCTTGAAACCTCTATATAAAGACTCTCATTTGCATTCATTTTCACCAAGTACAATCAAGCATTCTCATGATCAAGTGCTCTCAAGGAGTCAATTTCATGAGCAAGAAGATTTCAAGCAAGCAAGGAATGGTGAAGATGCAAGATAACAAGAGGATGATATAGAAGATCAAGCCATTGTTGACATCAAGCATCTTTGTGAACACATATTTGGAGCAAGAGAGATCCTTTCTTCCTTGATCCACCATTATCAACTTTCAAGCATTCAATCATGGAGTAACAATTACAGATTGTGAGTTTGGTAGAAGTACTTTAGCCTTGGGGGCTTGGTATGCTTTTCTATTTCATTCAAATCTATGCATTGTTGTTTCATACATATTCATGCTAGGGTTTTGATCTAGAGGATTAGATCTTAGCATTACACTTTTGATGAAGGGTGCTCCCCTTAATACCACAAACACATAACAGAAATAGAGAAACAACAACAATATGCAAGAACAGAAAATTGGCTTCTTATTATCTCCACAAATGTGGAATTACAAACTTTCAGAATTACAATATGCAAAGCCACATGGGCATTCCCTTACAATATTCCGTAGGACAAAGCCTCGAACTATTACCCAGATCTACTACCCAGAACTATTCTGAACTGCCTAAGACAATAATACAGCCTTCCTTATATAGGCAATTATCCACCACCTGGGAAGGTTCCAGAATTTTAGCCAATAAGGCCGACCAAACTTAGAATTATTTTATTTTACATTTTATTACATCGTAGTCGGCTCAAGATAACCTTTGAAACCCGAACAAAAATTTTGAAGAAAATTATTTTTCGCCATTTCAGGTGGCCCAACTTCCGAAGACCATAAGTCATCACCAGTTGACCCGCTCGGCTATTATAACCCCATTTCAGAAATGCCACGAAGCACTCTATAGGCTTGACCCGCGCAAGCGCCTGTCACCCAAATTTTTGACCTCATCCGGGGCCTCTAAAGCCTTCAAAACTGAGTTCAAAGTTTCTGTACCCTGCTGCCAATACCGAAAATCTTCAATATCTTCCAATATACACTTGATCTGGCAATGAAACTTTACTGGCAGACTTATATGACCAAAATGAACCTCTAAGAAAGAAATCAGATCATTCTGAGCACATACAAAAATTACCAAAAATAGTAACTTTCCATAAATAGCAGCTCTGCACAAAATAACCCTTATTGAATATAAAAATAGAAATATTTTTTTGGGTGATGCAAGATTGCTCTTACACCCAGGATGCTCCTGCATCAGACACCCGGGGTAATTTGAGAAGTGACCCTGTCACGACTCAGGTGTGCAGAGGAAAACCAAGATGATTAACCTCCTCCTTTGTTAGCCATGATGAATCTTCAACAGGTCATCCTTTCCATTTGACCAGATATTCTTCATATGTCATGTTCCTTGTGCTTCTGCCAACACGACTATCCAGTATATCTTCAATCTCCTTAGTGTCTGAACTAGTTGCTGGAATACTCCACTGTGCTGTTGTGATCTCATCTTCAACACCTCCTTCATGATACTCTGTCAGATCTGAAATGTTAAACACTAGCGAAATATTTAGCTCAGTAGGTAATTCTACCTCATATGCGTTTCCTGAATCATGTTTCTTCAGTATCCTACATGGTCCAAACTTCTTCATTTTCAGCTTGTTATATGTACCAACTGGAAACCGCTCCTTCCGCAAATGAACCATGACTTCATCACCAACCTAAAATTCCTTATACCTCCTTTTCTCATCTGCCTTAGCCTTATACTGTGCATTCATCTTGGTAATATGCTTCCTCACCTCCTCATGGATGTTCTTCAAGTGTTCTGCAAAATCCTCAGCTTCAGCACTACTTATTTCTCCTTTATCTATCTTCCTCAATTCAGATGTATTTCTTGGACTACTTCCATATACAATCTGGAATGGTGATTTACCAGTGCTCCTGTTGACAGAATTATTGTATGCAAATTCTACCTGTGGTAAAATCAAATCCCATCCTGTTGGCTTATCTCCAACCAAACATCTCAGCAAATTTCCCAAACTCCTATTCACCACCTCTGTCTGTCCATCAGTTTGTGGATGATGTGATGAACTAAACTTCAAATCTGTCTTCAACTTCTTCCACAATGTACACCAGAAATATCCAACAAACTTAGTGTCCCGATCTGAAACTATGGTCTTTGGCAAACCATGAAGTCTCACTACTTCTCTGAAAAACAATTCTGCTACATGAACAACATCATTAGTCTTCTTGCAAGGAATAAAATGTGCCATCTTTGAAAATCTGTCAACTACCACAAAAATTGAATCATGTCCCCGCTGAGTCCTCGGTAAACCAAGAACAAAGTCCATGCTGATATCCTCCCAAGGCTTCTCTGGTACAGGTAATGGCTGATACAACCCTGTATTTTGCGTCACTCCTTTCGCCATCTGACATACTCTGCAACTCTGTACAAACTTCTTCACATCTTACTGCAATTGTGGCCAATAATAATTTTCACTAACCAAAGAAAGGGTTTTGTCACGACCAAAATGTCCAGCCAATCCTCCGCTATGCTTCTCTTTGATGAGATTCTCCCTCATAGAACTTCGTGGAATGCACAACTGACTCCCTCTGAATAGCATATCATCCTGGATGATGAAATCCAACCATTTCGTCCTGTCTAGAGTAACAGGTTTTGTACAAGCTTTCCAAGCTTCACCAAAATCAGGATCCTCTGGATACAAATTCTTGAGTTCCTTGAACCCAACCACCTCAATCTGCATCTCTGTCAGCAATAGTTGCCTTCTGCTAAGAGCATCTGCAACCCTGTTAGACTTTCCACTTCTGTGTTTCAAAACAAATGTATAACTCTGCAAAAACTCAACCCATTTCAAATGCCTTTGATTCAATTTTCCTTGACTATTCAAATATTGCAAAGCTTGATGATCAGTATACAAAACAAACTCTTTAGGAAGCAGATAATGTCTCCACTTCTTTAATGCCTGAACTATAGCATAAAATTCCTGATCATAAACAGAATATTTTCTCTTGGCATCATTTAACTTCTCACTGAAATAAGCAACAGGTTTACCTTCTTGGCTCATAACAGCTCCTATTGCAGTACCACTAGCATCACAATCTACTTGAAACACCTTATTAAAATCTGGAAGTGCTAAAACAGGTTGTTCTGTAACTTTTTGTTTCAACAATTGAAAACTCTTTTCTGCTCCTTTAGTCCACTTAAACTCTTTTCTATCCCCTCTCATTGTTTCAGTCAAGGGTCCACAAATACTGCTAAAATTTCGGATAAACTTTCTATAAAAGCTAGCCAAACCATGAAAAGATCTTACCTCAGTAGCACTCCTTGGAGTAGGCCATTCAAGGATAGCCTGTACCTTCTCTGGGTCCATTTTTAGACCTTCTCCTGAAACTACAAACCCCAAATACACTAACTCTTTCTTCACAAAACTGCACTTCTTCAAATTAATCAGCAATTTCTCTTCTCTCAACTTCTCAAATACCATACGAATATGCATCATATGCTCATCCAATGTTTTACTAAAGATCAAAATATCATCCAGGTAAACAATGAAAAACTTACCCAAAAATTCTTTTAGAACCTCGTTCATGAGCCGCATGAAAGTGCTCGGTGCATTGGTTAGCCCAAAAGGCATGACTAACCACTCATATAGTCCTTCCTTTGTCTTGAAGGCAGTCTTCCATTCATCTCCTTCTCTGATCCGAATTTGATGATATCCACTTTTCAGATCTATCTTTGAGAAATACATAGCTCCACTCAAACAGTCCATAATATCATCCATTCGTGGCAATGGAAACCTATACTTGATTGTGATCTTGTTTATTACTCTGGAATCTGTACACATCCTCCATTCTCCATTCTTCTTTGGTGCTAATACTGCTGGTACAGCACAGGGACTCAGACTCTCACGGATCAATCCTTTCTGTAACAGTTCATGTACTTGTCTGTTCAACTCCTCACTTTCTGCAGGTGTCATTCTGTGTGCTGCCTTATTCGGCAAACTCACTCCTGGGATCAAGTCCATCTGATGACTGATCTTCCTGACTGGTGGTAATCCATCAGGCACGTTATCGGATACAATATTCTGAAACTCATTCAACAAATCTGCAACTTCTACAGGAACATCTTCTACTTCCTCTTTACCAGCTTTTGGAATTAAAGAAAAACATACATGCTCATGCTTCATACCATCTAGGAAATTTCTTCCATCAACAAAAGTTATCCTTGCATTACCACATACCTTTTCTTCAGTCTCCTTCAATGGCTTTAGCTTATGCCGCACTCCATCCTTTATCAGGGAATAGGTATTCACACGACCATCGTGTACAGCACATCTGTCAAACTACCATGGTCTACCCAACAACATATGATATGCATCCATAGATATGATATCACACAATACCTCATCTTGGTATCCGCCAATCTTGAACTTCACCAGGCATTGTTCATTGACCATGACCTTGTGGTCATCCTGTACCCAGGCAATCCGATATGGATGTGGGTGTTTCTGTCTCTTGAGCTTCAACTTTGTCACCATCTCTTCTGACACCAAATTGTCAGTGCTTTCACTATCAATGATCACATCACAACATTTACCTTCACACTTGCACCTGGTGCGAAACAGACTCCTCCTTTGCTCAGGTTCATTCTCACCACTCAACAGGACTCTTCTGTTAATCAACGTTTCTCCTCTTTCAACATCTTCAAAATTTGATGATTTGGCATCTTCATCTACATGTGCAACTCTGGCCTGGCCTTCATTTCTCCTGTCCGTTCTACCTTGGCGCTGAGGACATTCAAATGCCCTATGACCTTCTTCTCCACAGTGAAAACATGTTCCACGGAAGCCACCTCTTCCAGATCCTTGTCCTCTTCCTCTTCCTCTCTGATCTCTATTATTCTGATCCTGGAAGCGATTGGAATTATTTCCTCGCTGATTCTGACTACTACTGGCCTCATCCTTCTTTTTCGAATCCTCATTCCGGCCACCATATGACCGTCCACCAGATCGTCCACCGCGACCTCTTCCGTTTTGTCTGCTCTCAAACTTCTTGTTCAGCTTTTCCTCTACTTTTAGGGCAAATTGGTATGCCTCCTCAATACTGTTCATTCAAACCAGATTCAACTCCTCCTGCATGCTTGGCCTTAACCCATTAAGGTATCGGGCAACTTTCTCCTTATCAGCTTCGGCATGGCCTGTTCTGATGAGGAGTTGATAGAACTCCTCTGTATACTCCTGAACAGATTTTCCTGCTTGCTTCAAACTTTGCATTTTCTTCAGTAGGTCCAGCTCATAATCAACAGGAATGAACTGTCGCTTTAATTTTTCCACCATCCGATCCCATCTTGTGATTTTATCTTTCCCTCTTCTATTTTGCTCCAATTGAATTTCTTGCCACCAGATCTTCGCATAACCTTTCAGTCTGGCCTTCGCAAATTTGACCCTATCAGGATCCTCAACATCTTCATACTCAAAATACTCCTCACATTCATTGATCCAGTCGATCAATTCCTCTGGGTTAAGATTTCTAGAAAATGTAGGAACCTCAATCTTAGGTCTTTTCCCAATCTTAGAAATGGCCCGAAAAAGTCTTTCTTCCTCCTGGTTCACAATTTTGACTTCTCCTTCTTGATATTCTTCTTCGGCTTCATCCTCGCTTTCATCTCTGACATTAAGATTCATTCCTCTGCGAATCTCTTCTTGCAATGCTCGCACTTGTCTCTGCAGCTCTCTAACCTCAGGTGTTACAACACCAGCTCTTCCGCCACGTTCCCTTCGTGGAGGCATTTTCGCGATGCGCGCTGAAACCCTAGCCACGGTCCTGGTGCAAACTGCCTCACAGTCGGTGATCTGTTTACACACTCAAGAACTCCTACTCTGATACCACTTGATGAAGGGTGCTCCCCTTAATACCACAAACACATAACAGAAATAGAGAAACAACAACAATATGCAAGAACAGAAAATTGGCTTCTTATTATCTCCACAAATGTGGAATTACAAACTTTCAGAATTACAATATGCAAAGCCACATGGGCATTCCCTTACAATATTCGGTAGGACAAAGCCTCGAACTATTACCCAGATCTACTACCCAGAACTATTCTGAACTGCCTAAGACAATAATACAGCCTTCCTTATATAGGCAATTATCCACCGCCTGGGAAGGTTCCAGAATTTTAGCCAATAAGGCTGACCAAACTTAGAATTATTTTATTTTACATTTTATTACATCGTAGTCGGCTCAAGATAACCTTTGAAACCCGAACAGAAATTTTGAAGAAAATTATTTTTCGCCATTTCAGGTGGCCCAACTTCCGAAGACCATAAGTCATCACCAGTTGACCCGCTCGGCTATTATAATCCCATTTCAGAAACGCCACGAAGCGCTCTACAGGCTTGACGCATGCAAGCGCCCGTCACCCAAATTTTTGACCTCATCCGGGGCCTCTAAAGCCTTCAAAACTGAGTTCAAAGTTTCTGTACCCTGCTGCCAATACCGAAAATCTTCAATATCTTCCAATATACACTTGATCTGGCAATGAAACTTTACTGGCAGACTTATATGACCAAAATGAACCTCTAAAAAAGAAATCAGATCATTCTGAGCACATACGAAAATTACCAAAAATAGTAACTTTCCATAAATAGCAGCTCTGCACAAAATAACCCTTATTGAATATAAAAATAGAAATATTTTTTTGGGTGATGCAAGATTGCTCTTACACCCAGGATGCTCCTGCATCAACTTTCAATACATACACACACACATTCTATTTCAATCATCTATTCGTGGAGGTGGAGATCACTAAAATGGGGGTTTGACTAAGGCAAAACCCTAAATAGCCACCCCAAAAACCCCCTTTTTCATATATCTACAGTCATTGTTTCAAGAATCAGAGGATAGATTTGAGTACCCTTTTCGCCGAACTTCCAGGATCTATGAACGAAATCAAAATCAGGCTTTAGAATAAAAATGTAGCCTTTGACCTTTTATGAGGGTCAAAGTTGACCTGCTACTGGAAAGATGAAACTTTTCTAGGTTTTCTCTGTCTCATCTTTCTAATCACAGATCTAGTTGTAGAATCTTTCGAAACCTCACACGGACTTCAGAAAATAGGTATTTCTAAATCAGTTTCATGATGAGGTATGTATCTTAATATAATTAATTTTCAAGTATTTCCAGATTTACTTGTCATTTCAACTTCAAATCTATTACAAATGAAAAGGTCTTGAATGTTAGGTACATTACTAAGCTTCCATTTTCCACCTATTCATTTTGGTGAACCTGTTTATGACAACTCTTTCTTTTATGGTGTTAGACTTAAACCTTGCTTAAGATTAGATTTCTTTCTTGCATTTATATTTCAAAAAAATACAAAAAAATTGCAAAATTCCATTAAAAATACAAAAAATATTTACATTTTCATGCTTTTAGTGCTTTCTTTATATTCAACATGTATGATTCTTGTTTTGAGTACTTTGATGAGGCTTTTATTAGATTCCCTAATGAGTTAAATGGTAGTGAGGCTGAAAATGGTTTGAATACGGTATCCATGGATCCTATTCCTATTTCACTCTTCTCGATAACCTCTCTTATTGACCTTTACCATAGGGTGTGTGCATGGCTACCTTCATGTCCCACTATTTGCAACATTGATAAACCTAAAATGATCTATCCTACACCTTTGATGACGGTAAAAGAATGTCCTCGTATAACAATTAAGGGTAAACCTTGAGATCCTTTGGATTTCTTTGATAACACTAATTCTATTTCACATGCTTATCGCACATGGAATAACCCTTAGCCTCCTGTTCCAGTTTCTTTACCTCCCTCTCAACCTATGCTTGCTCAAGCACCTAGGTACCCATCTACCTTTAAGGAGTATAACTTTGTTGACCAATTACGTGCTACTCCTGCTAAGATATCTTTATGGGAATTACTTCAAACCTCCCTGACATATCATGAGGCATTGCAAAATGCTCTATCTACTCTTCCTACTTCGCCTCCTAATCAAGAAAAAATTCATTCTATTTTGGATTGTATGCATACTAAGCCTTCTGTACCTCCTATTGTGTTTTATGATAATGATTTACCTTCCCTAGAGGTGTAGAATCAATATGATGCTCTTATGGTGGTTGTCTCTATTAATTAGAGTATCATTCAAAGAACCTTAATTGATAATGGATCTGGGCTTAATGTTTGTAGCATGGATATCCTTAAGGCAATTAAGGCTAATTTATCTACTATTGAACTTGATAATGTTCCTATACGTGGATTTGACAATATTGCGAAAAGAACTTTGGGTATTATTACCTTACCTGTTAAAGTGGGTCTAGTTATTCTAAATACTCCTATTCATGTTATGCCTAGAACTCTCAACTATAACCTTCTTTTAGGAAGACCATGGTTACATACTATGCATGCAGTTCCTTCTACTCTTCATTGCAAGGTTAGGTTCATCTATAATAACTTAATGTATACATTACATGCGGATGATGCCCCGAACCCTTGCTTAAATATAGAATATGCTAAAATCTCTGAACCTATTCAACCTAGTAAAGAGATTGAAAAACAATCGGAGATACAACAATTTGAGATAAAACAACTTGAGATTCAACAACAAGAAGATCCATCTTCTTCTTCTTCCTTGAATGAGGATGATTGGGGGACATTGGATTTTAATCCTACGTTTATTAGAGAATATAAGGTCTCTGATTTAGAATTCATGAAGCAACATAATGAATTTGAGAAAAATTTTTTTATTTCTTCTCCGCTGTCTGTGGAATTAAAAATTAATTTTGTTGCCGCTTCGATTAATGAAATGCTTGAAACTATAAAGCCTAATTGTTATGACATTGTGATATATGCTGCTCCTTGGAGTCTTTCTGACATGACTGATCGATATGGTCCTAGTTATCATTTGCTTAAGAAATCAGGATTTAATGGGAAAGGATGTGGTAAATATGAACAAGGTATACAAGTTCCTTTGGATAATGAAGTTTATGATCATACATATGGATTAGGATTCAATCCTTATAGACAACCATCGGCTTTTCCTCTTAATGTTAATCATATTTGCAGTGGACAGTTGAAGTTGGTTAACCCATTGCTTATTGACCTTAATCAACAATCCTCTTTGGATATTTTTCCTAAAGATGAAGCCTTAATGGAATTTTTAGGGGTTTATGAGGATCTACCTAAGTTTCATCACAGACAAGGAAAGCCTTATTGTTTAAAAACTGATGCTTATTTTGGAGAACATGAAGAATAGGATACCCTTCCTTTACCAATGGATTCTCTGATAAGAAGTGATTTGTTAATCACTGAAACTATTGATATTCAAGTGGATGAAAACAATTATGAAATGATGATAAAATTTGGGAAATGTTTAAATCAGGATGAACGTGATCAGTTGGTTCCCCTTTTTCTTGAATTTAAGGATATCTTCACTTGGACATATTCTGATATGCCAGGTATATATTCTAAGATTGTTACTCATAACATTTTTTTAAAGCCAAATATGAAACCTGTGAAATAGAAAATTTGAAAGATGAATCCGCGAATTGCTTTATTAGTCAAAAGTGAAATTGAAAAATTATTGGATTTTGGATTCATATGTTCTATTGATTACTCAGATTGGATTTCAAATATTGTGCCTATGTCAAAAGGAGAAAATAAGATAAGGATGTGCATTGATTTTAGAGATTTAAATAAGGCATCCTTGAAAGATGATTTCCCGCTACCTAATATTGATATGATTCTGGATTCAATAGCGGGTCATGCCTTGTTATCTTTTATGGATGGTTTTTTGGGATATAATCAAATCTTTATCCCTCCTGAAGATCAATTTAAGATTGCATTTATAACACCTTGGGGAACCTTTTGTTGGGTCATGATGCCCTTTGGATTAAAAAATGTAGGAGCAACTTATCAATGGGCTATGACTTTGATTTTTCATGATTACATTCATAAGATCCTTGAAGAATATGTGGATGATATCTTGGAAAAATCTATAAAAAGAGAAGACCACGTTACTATTTTACGACATATATTTGAAAGGATTAGAAGTTATAATATGAGATTGAATCCTAAGAAATGTGTCTGTGGAGTTGATTCTGGTAAATTGTTAGGATTTATAATCTCTAAGCAAGGCATTGAAGTAGATACTGAAAAGATTGAAGCTATTGTCAATATGCCTCCTCCTAAGAATATTTCTCAGTTAAGAAGTTTAAAAGGAAAAATACAAGCTATTCGTCGCTTTATTTCTAATTTAGCAGACTGAACTATCCCTTTTACTTCCTTGCTTACAAAGGATACTACTTTCTCTTGGAATGATGAGTGTAAACAAACTTTTGAGCAATTTAAGGAGTATCTTGCGAATCCTCCTATCTTGTAGCCTGCTAATTTTGATAAACCATTTCAATTATACACTTCAATGACTCCATGGGTCATGAGTGCATTGTTAGCTCAAATTGATGATAATGGTAAAGAAAGACCTATGTATTACATTAGTCAAACTTTACTTGATTATGAAACAAGATATACAGATTTAGAAAGACAATGTCTAGTTGTAGTTTATGCATGTCAGAAACTCGGGCATTATCTTATAAATGCTGAAGTTAATGTAATTGTCAAATTTGATCCTTTGAAACATCTTTTCTCACAAACTGATCTCTCAGGCCGGTTGGCAAAATGGGTGATGTTGCTTACTGAGTTTGATCTTAATTTTATTTCTCAAAAGTCTATTAAGGGACAAGCGTTGACCGATTATCTAGCTGAAGCTCCTTGTCCTCACTCTGATAAATGTTCTACTTCCATATAATTTCCTGATGATAATATATCCTAGCTATTCAATAGGATGATATTTGGGAATTATATTTTGATGGGTCTAAGTGTAAGACAGGTTCTAGTGTGGGTATCTTCTTGATTCCACCTACGAAAAAACCCATCCCTTTATCATATAAACTAACCTTTCCTTGTACTAATAACATTACGGAGTATGAAGCTCTTATAGCTGGATTATGAGCAGCTTCATCCCTCAATCTCAAACATTTACATATATATGGAGATTCGCAACTAATAGTTGAACAGATTAAAGGAGGATATTAGACTAAAAATGCTAAAATGACACAATATAGAGATTTATCTCTTGATGTGCTTTCACAATTCTCCTCTTATATGATTCAAACTTTACCTAGGAAAGATAATCAACATGCAGACGCCATGGCTAGTGCAACTTCCTTGGTTTGTCTCGAGAACAATGCGGAAAACTTTCAATTTACTATACAAACTCTTAAATGCCCTACAATTTCTGATAAGATTACCTCTGACTGTTTCAATTTGCATTTGGATGAATGGTATTCACTTATTTTTCATTTTTTGAAGGATGGTACTTTTCCTGAATCAACAATAAGGAACATGCGTAATCGTATTAGGAAACTTGCAGTACGGTACATCATTTTAGGAGATACACTTTACAAACGCTCTTATGAAGGATTATTATTACGATGTCTCAATAGAACTGAAATTCCTGTAGCTTTAGCAGAGGCTCATTCTAGTTCTTGTGGGGGACATTTTGGTGGAAAATCCCTAGTTAATAAATTACTTCAAATGGGATATTATTGGCAAACAATGGAACAAGATTCTTTCATGTTTGTTAAGAAATGTCCTCAATGTCAACAACATAGTAATTTGATTCATGCTCCTGCTTGTGAGCTTCGTAATCAAGTTTCTCCATGGCCTTTCAATGTTTGGGGTTTTGACCTTATTGGAAAAATCTCACCGGCTTCTTCTCAAGGACATACTTACATTCTCACTGCTATAGATTATTTCACGAAGTGGGTTGAAGCTGTTCCTCTTCGTTCAACAACGGTGGATGTTATTTTTGATTTCATCCTTAATAATATTATAACAAGATTTGGTATTCCTTCAATGATAATTTTGGATAATGGAACATCTTTTAAAAATAAAGAAGTTGCGAAATTCTTGGAGAAATATAGGATTCAACATAGATTTTCAACTCCTTACTATCATGTTTGGGGTTTTGACCTTATTGGAAAAATCTCACCGGCTTCTTCTCAAGGACATACTTACATTCTCACTGCTACAGATTATTTCACGAAGTGGGTTGAAGCTGTTCCTCTTCGTTCAACAATGGCGGATGTTATTTTTGATTTCATCCTTAATAATATTATAACAAGATTTGGTATTCCTTCAATGATAATTTTGGATAATGGAACATCTTTTAAAAACAAAGAAGTTGCGAAATTCTTGGAGAAATATAGGATTCAACATAGATTTTCAACTCCTTACTATCCTCAATCTAATGGACAAGCTGAAGCATCAAATAAAATTATTGAACAAATTTTGTGAAAGATAGTTAGTAAGCATGCGAAAGATTGGCATACTCAACTGACTTATGCTTTATGGGCATATAGGACTAGTGTTCGTACTGCCACGGGTACTTCCCCTTATAACCTTGTTTATGGTACTAATGTTATTATGCCTTTGGAACTGGAAATACCTTCTTTACGTGTTTCATTTCATGGGATAATTGATAAAGATACTTTTTGTGAACAATGCTTACAAGAATTAGAAATGTTGGATGAACAATGAATACATGCATTAGAACATATAAAAGCTTATCATAAATCTCTTCAGAAATAACACAATCATAAGGTAATTGAACAAACATTTGTAGTTGGTGATAGTCCTTTATGAGAATCAACAGAATGTGAATGCTTTACCGGGCAAAAAAGGAAAATTTAGCCCTAATTGGCTTGGACCTTTTGTTGTTACTGAAGACTTTGGTTCAGGTGCTTATAAACTTGCTGATATGGATGGTGTTTCTTTTAAGGAACCCATTAATATTATGCATCTTAAACATTATTATCCTTAATTTCATTTTGTTTCATGTGCATTTATGTATTCCTTATAAAAGATTTGTTTTATAGGTTATGTAGTTTTAGTAAAAATTACATATTGAATATATTTATGCACTTTCTTTCTTTCTTTTTATTAAGTTTTATATTGATGAAAGCATAGTAATCAAACATAGAACTAATCAGTAGAGAAATTTTTTCATTCATCAAAAATAGTTTTCAAAGTTTTGATACATAAGTGGCCAATGGCCCTATCTATCACTACGTCTATCACTATGTCGCTTAGATGGTTGATGACTCCTAGATCTCTCTACTCTCTGATGGGAAGATGAAGATTTGTGTGTTTGTGTATGGCTCCTAGATATGCTCATACCCTATACACATCCTCAGAGACTCTGTACCTCTACCATCAGCTTCTCCTCTCTTTCTCTGCACATTCTCAGCTCTCGTTGGATACATACAAAGATGTTGGCATGTCTGCCAAGATCTCTATGACCAATGGAAGACTCTCTCTATCGACTGGTAGTTGGTAGGATATAATGGTATCCTTGAGAATATCGGATACAAAGCTCCTCCACTCTGCTATGCTAGCTATAGAAGGAAAAACTTTTATCAGTCTAGTATCCTGTCTATTTCAAATCAAATCACATATTCAATCAAATTTCATAGTTCATACGTGGATCTCCCTCCTAGATGTCACTAAAGTGTCTAGATGGTGGGGGCATGGAGTGACTCACTAATAAATTTGGCTCCAAATTGCGATGGCTATGTGTCGCAATTGCAACTGCTATGTGTTGCAACTATGATAGTCATAGATGTTGCAATTTTTTAGTCACAAAATGTGATGTCTTCTCCTTGTCATCGCAATTGTGACTCCTTTCCATCGCAATGCGAACCCTTCATTGTGATAGCAACCCCATCACAAATCTTCATGTCACCGTCGCAATTACGATGACCTTAACTATGACCGCTGACGGTTTGTCGCATGGTCACATGGGCTCGGAAGAGCCCATGCGCTCATGCAACCAACCGCAAAATGTTAACCACTGACCGTCACAATTATGACGGCCACTCCAAGAATTGTGATGGGGTTTTTGTATCGGCGACGCCCCAATTGCCGTCACCGATACAACAACCCCATCAGAATTACACAATTAAAACTTGGCCACTAGAGGCTTGTCGCATGGTCGCATGTAGTTAGGAAGCCGCATGTGATCATGTGACAAGCATGAAACTACACCACTGAAACCATTGTGAACTACCTTAACTATGACCGCTGACGGTTTTTTGGGCCAAAAGGTAGAAAACACACTGGGTTTTGACACTTCAGCATTTCTTGGAACAAACAGGATGCAGCCAAAAAAGCTATATATTTCTAAGTTGATGATAATGCCCTCATCAGAAAAACCACAAGAAGTGTCCAAAAAAGTGCAAAAACCTCAAGATGCATCTAAAGCATAAAGCCTAATGCAAGAAAATGAAGGAAAGAGCTATATATTTCTAAGTTGATGATAATGCCCTCATCAAAAAGATTAGGAAATAATAAGACTATGATATGGAATGCAAAAAATGAAGCAACGAAACAGAAAGAAACATCAACTGAATTATTTTTCCAATCACTTAATAGTTTCCTATGTGTAAGGCACCAATTTGGGGAAAAAACAAAGAACTAAATAACTTGTCTATTCCAAACAAGAAGACTCTGTGACAATTTTAACTAAAGAAACATATTAATATCATGCATAACAACAAACAATAAGGCTTTGTATCTGATTGAAAGGTACATCAAATGAATGTGAAGGCTACCCTTGTGAATGGAGATTTCAATAAGTCTATGGATTCTGGACCATCCTAAGGAATTCTCAGATTAAGGTAAATAAATTGCATATTAAAAAAGCAATAGATATCAGAAAAAAAAAGGGGGGCAGGAAGGTGGATTAAGGATGATGAGAATAGCCATACCTCTCTTATCACAGGTGCTTTCAACTCTTTTTCTTGAACTAGAGCATAGCACATTGGATCCCAACTCTTACCACTTTCTGGCATAAGCCTAGAGTCCCAAGAAACAAAGTAGATATCCCCATCAAGATCACTGCCAGAAGCTTCATCGGGATGAGACCTATGGCCCTTCTGTGGGAAGATAAAGCAATCAACCAAGTGATGCAATCCTGGAGCATCAACTACTTCTAAGATTCCTACATCACTAGGATATGCAATCTTGTACCTTTCCATATGATTTTATAGTCATGCATATGCAAATGCAGTGTCATTTTTTAGAAGCTTTTTGAACAAGAGGTAGTAGCTGTGCACTCACTTGTGACAACATGATAATGTACAATCATTGTAAGGACAGTTATTTGAAATAGAGAGATATCCTCACTTGTGACAACAAAGAGTATACCTTTGAGGGAAATGTTAGAATCCCTTAATTTCCCTCAAAGGTATCCTCTTTGTTGTCACAAATGAGGACATCTCTCTATTTCAAATAATAGCACTAGGTGAGAATGAAAATGAAACTGTCCTTACAGTGATTGTACATTATCATGTTGTCTTTACAGTGACTGTCCTCATTTGTGACTATCCTTGTCACAAATGAGGACATCTCACAGTGACTGTCCCTTGTGTAATTGCCACTTGAATGTAATTGCCACTAAAATTAAATGCATAAGAGACATATTGCAACTCACTAGACATATTTAAATATCTTAACATTAAGAACATGGTATATCTGGCTAACAATAGAGCCTCTCTATTATACCTTTTGTATTTCCAAACTTTATATATATATATATATATATATATATATATATATATATATATATATATATATATATATATATATATACACACACACACACACACACACACACACACACACACACACACACACACACACACACACACACACACACACACACACACACACACACACACACACACACACACACACACACACACATATATATATAACAACCAAATCACTGTCTGTCTATCTAAGAAAGCCTAGCAATAATATTACACGTGTAATCTATAGTAAATTTTTTTTCAATTGTTGATAGGAATTACCATATAGGAAAATTATTGATTTGTATAACTCCATGTATCTACAGTGTATGTAGAAGTTATAATTACTGACACGTGCTCTCTTTACCAAGAATGCCTCATTGAAGAGTTGCCTCTTGGGACACAAAGATTGAAGATTAAGCACACAAATTGTGAGAAAGGATGTATATAAACTATGATCAAATGCATTTGGAAGGCATGAAGCCAAATTCCAAAACCTCCCCCAATATCCTTAATTCCAACCTGTGCAAAATGGGCATTTTGGAACAGCGTTTGATAGTCCATCAAAACATAACGGAGAGGTAATCTGCGAGATGTTGTAGTCACACTGTCTTGGTATACATTTGTGGATTATGATCAGATTATCAGCAAGACCTGTAGAGAAATTGGATTTATTTCAGACAATGTGGATCTTGATGCAGACAAATGCACTATGTGTAGTGATAGTGACTGCTCCTCCTGAGCCCAAATTATTGTCATCTAGCTTAATGATGAATTGAAAATGGGTATTAAAACTTACAACGGCCCCTGAAGACCTGTTTCAATATTCAATCTTCCAACGGTTTGTTTTGTCTCTGATGCATGCTTATCCTATCCACCCACTACTGACACGCTAAGTCAATGAATAGATATTTTGGATTTTTCCATGGTGTTGTCATTGGAACATTTGCAAACAATAAATATTTCACCTCTTCCCTTTTGAATAGACGGAAAGGATTGTTTCAATGGCAGTCATTGCCTATTCAGCTAGCTGCAACCGTCAGATTCACTAAAGAGGTTGATTTTAATAATAAAACTAATTTTAATGCGGTAGTTGTGGTTGGAAAATGGACTGGTCGCATGATCACATGAATAAAATAACAGCCATGCAATCATGTGACAAGGCAAAAAAAGGGAATCTAGGTATGCCAATAGCGTAGATGTGACAACGTAAGCCCAACAAGTGAAGGTTTAATTATTGAATACTATATCATGCACCAATGACTAAGCTTATGCACCATTTCCAATCATTTGACTAATCTTATGCACCATTGAATCCTGTAATTCACTGAAAGTGCTGTCAGGAACTCTCAGAGCTGATAACAAAGTAATGATCTTCCTGTTAAGAAAGCAGGGCTGGAAACATGTCCAAGTGATAATTTCTAGCATATCATGTTGAGATTCAAACTTTTTCATCCTGGGCCTCAAAGAAAGCTTATATGTGCTTCTAGGTTCCGCTTCCCAAGTTGCAACAACACCTTTGAAGCTACCATATCAAATCTGATAGGTTGAGCAAATGTAATTCAATTATCATGAGCATAATCACATCATAATCATAATCACATCCATCATAAGCATCACATAAAAATTAAAAACATTAAAAGGTACACATTATAACACTTAAATTAGGCTCACATTATAAGCATCACATAAATGCATAAATGAAGCTTTCACTTTAAGATAAGCTTAAAACTTCATCACTTGAGTAAGGAAAAATAATGTGTACTTCTCCTATCATCGAAACTATCACTTCCTTCTCTTAGCAGCTATAAACATTCATTTGATAGTTATTTTACATATTATACCTATTGAGAAAAGGATGTTTCCTACTAGTGGTGACATGAAGCATAAGGTGTTGAAGTTGAGGAAATATTTAATGTAAGATATGTGCCTTAATAAAATTACTTATATTATACATTCCTTTCAAAATTGATTTGATTTTGGCTTTCGATATTGATATTGATTGTTTTAAAGCCTTTTGTATAGTATATAGTTTTGACTTACTATACTATACTTTATCTTCAACCCATTAACTTTGTAGTTATTCATAAACATTAATAAATACTTCAATTTAAACTGTAAGAATACAGATCCATTTGTGGTGAAAGGTATGTGTATACAGATCCATTTAGGGGTATTTCATGCCTCTTGAGTTTTATATGATGTTGAATCCATATTGTATTTGAAGGATAGACCATTGAAGGGTACCATTGAAGGTGTTCCTAGCCTAAGTACCCATCTCTTGTTCATCTCAAGGGTGCCATACCTAATGAGGCCGTTAGGTTTGTGAAGCTTGTGTTGAGTTGGAGGTGCAGGATTGGGTTAGAGACAAACTCATGTTAGTAACCATTGAAGGTTGAATGTATGTTTCCTAGGGTGTCTTGTGGATGAACTAAAATAAATTTTTTTTTACTCATTTTCCAAGTGAGTAAGTTGATAGACCAAAGCATAAGGTCTATCTCTGTGGGTAGGTGTTGAGATTGAACAAAGGATTGTTGATCATTGCCTTGAGTAGAGGGTCCATTGCCATTCCCTATTGCATCACAGGCAAGCACTCCATTAGGATTGAAATTGAGAAAGAGTCCTTCCTTAATAGAACTTATTCACTTGAGCATGTGCCAACGAAATGGGGATTCTTCACATGGTGTGAACAAGTTGACAATGGAGGAAGGAAAAATGCATAACAATGGGTGTCTAGGAGCAAATAGTGATGTTGAGGAGAAGAAGAACCAATCAAGAGGCTATGGTAAAGTGACATGGAAAGCCTATGCATACAACCCCAAGGCATTCACTATCCAATTAAGAGAAAAGCTATTCTTATAATAGCAACAAGAGGATAATAAGAAATAGCACATAAGGAAGAATGCAATCAATGCCAATCTGCACCAATGTGTGATAGTGAAACACAAGCCTTCTTGATGATCATGATACATAGAGACAATATGTTGAATGAGAAATAAAGACACTCCAAAAGAGGTTTTCTAAAACCAATTGATTTAGGTAATAATGTATCCTCATTGCTGCAAAGAAAGGACATAAGTTATTGAATGAAAAAGGATTGTATGGTGAAGCCAAAGTTTATTAATGATACTTTTTAGTAGAAGTAAGTTTCTAAATTTTTATTCATACACATTATCTTTAGGGATCTCATTATCTTATAAATATGACCATAAAAATTTCATGTTAAGGTCAATACCTAACTTATGAGCACATGTTAAGGTCAGTACCTAACAAAGCCTTAGAGTAGTCCAATTGCTGCTATATTCTTTGGATTTTCTCTTGCTGTTACACCCCTATAATGGTTGCCATAGTCATCAAATCTCCAATAGAGACTCAAGAAGAATTCCTATACATAGATCAAGTGCACACTTCCAATTATGAGAGGAATAAAGAGTTTATGCAATTACATAGATGGTGTAAAAAGTGTTAAAAATTTGTTCTCAAGGGTTGGACGTGATGGAAAAGTCATGACAACAAATATTACGTGGGATAACTCTTCTTAGATCATGTCAAATCCAAGAAAAGAAAGATTCATGCACATCAACTAGATAGGTTTTCCTTATTTCATTCATCTTCCTTTTACCTTTAATATGGGAAAGACTTCATTGTTTATGCATCTAGGGTTTTCTCTCCCTTGTTTTTGGAGTGAGCTTTAGCCAATATAAGTAAAGAATATGTTGTCTCATAGATTTTGCCTCTTAAAAATTACTTCATTAATTGACTCTATTCCGCTATTGGTGTAGGGGCACCAAGATCATTCTATGAAGACCAAGGTTTGGGGATATGATCTATTAGTACATGCTTTGTAAATGGAGGGCTAATAAGAGGGCAAATTACAGAGTAGCAACAATTGTTTGGGTATTTGGTCCAAAGGAGTAGCATGAACCCTTAAATTATGTTGTGTAACTTCAAAAAGGGTATCCATATATGTTTTTATATTTCTAATTGTTTTGGGAAAAGTTTGAGAAATCCTTGAAAAACTGAACTGGCAGGGCTACTAGGGAAGTAGGCCTAGTGAAGGGCTAAAAGTGGGTTTTTGTATCAGTTGATGAGTTGAGGGCTTAGTAACCTTGGGGACATGCTATTTGAAGTTGCTTGATGTGTGTGGAGGTGGAGGAAACACCTAGTTAAGGTGAAGTCAAGTTTGGAGCCTATTGAGGCATTGTGAGCATTTGATAGTTTGTTGATCAGAATGATTACAAGTCCACCTAGGGTCTCTGCATCACCTATAGAGGTAGAATTATTAACCAAAAAATTGGGTAAGCACTTATATTATTTTTTCCCTATGAATTTTATTCTAGGTACAACTCCCTTTTATAAATATTTAATGAATTTCCTTTTCTAAACTAAACACTTACAAATGCTTTTGACTTGAAAGAAAATAAGGCTCAATACATTCATGCACTATAGAATATATCTTTGATGAATAAAACTATTGACAAACATGACTATTTATACATGTTTATAGACCATCCAATAAAACGTGTACATATTTTTACTAATTTTATATTTTTACTAATTTGAATGGGGAATAATTTGGAAATAAAAAGTGCATTTTTGAGATAAATAAGAAGTGCAAATCTGATTGTGAAAGGTTGTGTCCCTTTCAAAGGGCATAAATAATGAAGAGTTGCATTCTTTCAAGGGTGCTAATAGTGAAATGGTGTGTCTCTTGCCAAAGGGCATACATGATGAAGAGGTGTGACCTCTTTCTCACATTGAGAGATATAAAGGGAAGGAATCAAAAGCATCTAGTAACATCACCATGAGTGAGATCAGATCAGAATTGTTATTTATGAAGTCTGATAATATTCTTAAGTAGAATTTAATAGTAATATTAATATAGACTACAATATGTATGAGAGTCACACTTAATTTCATATATATTCATAATACATGAGAAGTTAGTATACTTATAGTCTAAATCATGTTATCATTGTCAGTCACCATCTATGAAAAGTCACAGTGGCTTTTTTAAAGATTGCCATAAATAGATTAACTTAATACACAATCTAATCAAAAATCTAGAAACATATTAACTATGAGTTGTAGAAATATGATATCATCTACTTCTTTAGGTATCATCCGTGAGACCAATGATCAAAGGCTACCAGAATTCTAGGTTGATATCCCTAGCTTGCGGGCCTTGAAGGCAGAGATACATAATCAGCAAGCATAAGGCCACATGAAAGTGTTATAGGATAGATGCTATCTCAGTATGCCCGAATACAGAGAAAATGGGAAGAAATCCATTAAGCAGTGAAATCAGAGATGATGCCCTAGCTCAAAATATCAACACATATTCATCAAAACATCTATTCAACAAGGATGCTCTCGGGCTCTCATAAATTCAACAGTGGAGAAATGAATGAATGAAGTGTAGATAGAGGAATATATAACAGTGAAATAATACAGAAGTGACACTCAAAGTACCTGAGTACATGATAAAGGGAAGAGAGGGCAACACAAAATGAGGAGGAAGTGAAGTTTAAAATCATACCTTTCTCGGCCTTTTGGATTCTGAATGTACAATCCAGTAGATCCCTTTCATTGCAGAGATGCCTAGCCGCAGATATCTCCTCATCCAATGGCTGAAAAAATCCCTCTTGGCGCTATTATAGAAATGGCCAACATTTTCTTTTCTTATTTTTTGTTATATCCCGTTAACGTCGCAATTGCGACGTTGTCGGGGTATAATTGAAAAAAAAAAGCCAAAAAGACATAACATTTGCCCGCCGTTGCAAATTGTTGTCGCAATTTCACCCCAAATGTATTAGTGACTACTCTCTCCATGCTCGCTATATCTAGGCCTTGATGGTGGTGTCTCTATGTGGGACTATGGGGGCCATCATGATCACAGTGGTGATGCGTGAGTGATCGATATATCTGTATGAGTATCACCAGCTAGGGGCATCTCCTCTACTCTCTCCTCTACTCTCTCATCTGCTCTATCTACTCTCTCCTCCTCCTCCATGGGCTCTCCCTTAGAGATGTGATCCTCCTCATCTCTGATATCCTCATCCTCCTTGGTGGCTCCACTATCTCGGTGTGTCCCCTCTGTAAAGCCTAGATCACCTGTGGGATAATCCTTGGGAAAGATAGGATGGATCCCCTGCAAACTCTAGTAACTGATGTAATCTAAGCTCACACCTAAATAGTCTACATCTAATAGTACCTCTATATCCTCTATCTCCTCTACATTGCTATCCTCTATGTCTGCTATCGATGGTTGATGTATGGTGTCAGGTCTTTGATAGTATCTCATTGGATGTACATAGTGAGGTACTACCTTAGGGATTCCATGTAATAGGCCGAACTACCTCTTCACCCAATCATAATAGTAGGGCATCACTATATGACTCTGATGACCCTCTAGTAGCTTATGCTACTATGAATGTCTCATCTACAATCATGTATCAGGCCACTCTATCATCTGGCAGTAGGGTCTCCATATCACATCGGTGCTGGCAATGTGGTCTAGATGTACTCTCCAATAGAGCATATCCCCAAACTGCCAAACATCTCTCAAAGGATATGAGAAGGCTCTTGCTATGCTTGCATCTACCATCACTGGAACTCTCTGTGGACATGTACATGTGAAATGCTCAAATATCCAAATCTCCAGAACTATGCATGTCGACAGACTCTCCCGCTGATACCTCACTAGCTGACCTAGCTCATGGTATAGCTGAGCTAGCATGCTGTGACCCCATGAGAACATGGTCATCTCTCTCTCTCCATACTCTATATGCGATGTGTCATAGGTGAACTAAATATGGTACCCTTTGAGTTGGGTAACACAACCTAGGCTACTATACATAGCATCACCTTCTGTACTAAAGGTATAGGGCCTGACAGTACAGAAGATAATAGGATCTAATCTAACCGGGTCCACATCTATGGAGGAACTCCTATACAATACTGTGTCTGCATGGATCTCCTCACAACCACATTGTGCTCTGGGTCTGATGGTCTCCCCTCAGACTCAAACTCAAACCTAACTAGGTCAGTCCCAACCTCGATTCTGACCTCCTTCGGAATTTGTGCCCCTCTTTCAAAATTTGGTCCCGACGGGCCTTGAAATCAATGTTGGGCTCTCAAATCTGAGTGTGAAAAGGTTTTAATTCAAAATTCATTTAATTATTTTCCCTCCTTAGTTGGTTATTGTAATTGGACCTTAATTCGAGGTGAAATTTGAATTATGGGTAATCACATTGCTCTAGGAGCCTCACCTTGAAACCTCTATATAAAGACTCTCATTTGCATTCATTTTCACCAAGTACAATCAAGCATTCTCATGATCAAGTGCTCTCAAGGAGTTAATTTCATGAGCAAGAAGATTTCAAGCAAGCAAGGAATGGTGAAGATGCAAGATAGCAAGAGGATGATATAGAAGATCAAGCCATTGTTGACATCAAGCATCTTTGTGAACACATATTTGGAGCAAGAGAGATCCTTTCTTCCTTGATCCACCATTATCAAATTTCAATAATTCAATCATGTAGTAACAATTACGGATTGTGAGTTTGGTAGAAGTACTTTAGCCTTGGCGGCTTGGTATGTTTTTCTATTTCATTCAAATCTATGCATTGTTGTTTCATACATATTCATGCTAGAGTTGTCATCTAGAGGATTAGATCTTAGCATTACACTTTCAATACATACACACACACATTCTATTTCAATCAGCTATACGTGGAGGTGGAGATCACCAAAATGGGGGTTGGACTAAGGCAAAACCCTATATAGCCATCCCAAAAACCCCCTTTTCAAATATCTACAGTCGATGTTTCGAGAATCAGAGGATAGATTTGAGTACCCTTTTTGCCAAACTTCTAGGATCTATGAACGAAATTAGAATCAGGCTTCAGAATAAAAATGTAGCCTTTGACCTTTTATGAGGGTCAAAGTCAACCTGCTACTAAAAAGATGAAACTTTTCTAGGTTTTCTCCGTCTCAGCTTTCTGATCACAGATCTGGTTACAGAATCTTCTGAAACCTCACATAGACTTCAGAAAATAGGTATTTGTAAATTAGTTTCATGATGAGGTATGTATCTTAATATAACTAATTTTCAAGTATTTCCAGATTTACTTATGTCATTTCAACTTCAAATCTATTACAAATGAAAAGGTGTTGAATGTTAGGTTCATTACTAAGCTTCTATTTTCCACCTATTCATCTTTCCAAAACTTGCTAATGCCTTTATTCAACAATTTCAAAAGAACATTGGCCCGCAAGTGTTTTTGACTGATTTGGTGCATTGTAAACAAAGTGCTAAAGAAAAATTAACTAAATTTATTTGTAGATTTAAGCATTTGCATGCTCAGATTTCCTATCCTGTTCCTGATATTGATACTCAATGTATGTTTATTTCAAATTTGCAAAAGGATATTAGAGATAAGACTCTGCTTACTGAATTTACCTCTTTTCATAAACTTTGTTCAGTGCTTCATCATTATCAATTACGATTCAATTTGTGAGCAACACTCCAATGGCTCCTGTTCTAGTTGATAAAAGTGATGTTGCTCCTAATCCAAACAAATTTAAAAAATTCAACAACTATGTCAAGATAAACAAACAAGCAAATGCATTTGTTGATCAAGTTGTTGTTGCATCTCACAATGTCACTTCTGCATCCACTACTTTTCGATTAAATCATATGTTTATTCCTCTTTCTTAATCTTTACATGCTATTATGAATAGGTTTTTAACTGCTAATATGATTACTTTACCTCCTATTCAAACTCTTTTACCTGCTATGATTGCATCTAAATCTTTTGATCAAAATGCTTTTTGTCAATATCATCGTCAGAATGGTCATGATACTGAGAAGTGTTATTCTTTAAAACATAAGGTTCAAGACTTAATTGACTCTAATGCCTTATCTGTTGATAATCTTGATGGTAGTGGGAATAAATTTGTCTCTCCTCCTAATCAAAACCTTCAAATCTATATGAATCTGTTACCTACGCATGATACTAATACCATTGCTCAACCATCTGCTATGGAAATTATGTATGATTCAAAGATGGATGATCTCAATCATGTTGTTAATCAAGTGTAGCATGTTGGTCAATTTGTATCTCCACCTCAACCTCAACCTCAACCTCAACCTCAAACTCAACCTCAAATTCAACCTTAAGTTCAATCTCAACTTTGACTAAAACCTAAGCCTAAAATGAAAACTCAACCTAAACCTCAACAACAACCTAAGAATAAAAGGCATCAAGAACTTTTGATTACCTTTGATGACCCTAAGACTATTAAAGCTCTTGATGGTCCCCTTTACATTTATGGTAGGATTTCTCAGAAACCTACTCCTGGTTGTCTTATTGATCCTACATCCTTAGTCAATGTTATTACTGAAGAAAATGTTTTTATGAAAATCTTACAATGTGATTCTTATGATACATCGGATGTGTGGATTCAAACTTGTAATGGTTTTCTTTATCCATTATTTGGTTCTATTACTTTACTGGTTGAACTCTATGGAAAAATTGTGAACACTACCTTTGTTGTTGTTCCTACTTCTGATCAATTTTAAGTTAAGTTGGGTTTGCCTTGGTTGAATTCCATGCATGTTGTTGCTTCACCTATCCATAAGTGTCTTAAATTCATTCATGATGAAGAAGTGAAGATGGTTAATCATAGTTTATCAACCTTCTAGGCCTAGAGATTGTGTTGCTCTTGATTTCTTTTGGCCTTCATTACCTAATTCATGTCCTTCTCGACCTGATAATATTTTTCATTCATATCAAGCTTATAAACATCATAAGATTCTTGAATTAAGCATACCTCCTATGGATCTTAATCATGGTCTTTTAACTACTCCTTCTATACCTCCTTAAACTATGGCTTCTAGTTCTGTTAATCAAGTTCCTTCTATCGAACTTGTGAAAGATCATGTGATAGTTCCTCCGATTGTTGATAATCCTATTGATCTTCCTAAAGAACTTGTGAAGGATCCTGTGATTGTGCTTCTAGTTCTGTTAATCAAGTTCCTTCTATCCAACTTGTGAAAGATCATGTGATAGTTCCTCCGATTGCTGATAATCCTATTGATCTTCCTAAAGAACCTGTGAAGGATCTTGTGATTGTTCCTCCTAGTTCTCAACCTATTTCAAATAAATCAAAATGTAATCAATCTGCCAATGAACGTCGTAAGAAGCATTGTGCTCATGCTAAAGCTCATAATTTTGTTCTTCAAATATCTATCTTCTTCGGATAAATCTATGCATGATGTGTTAGAAGAAGTTAGTACTAATAATGATGTTAAGATGCATGATTATCAGGATTCTATTCATATCTTAGATCCTATTTTGATTAATTTGGATGAAGAAGATACTCTTGATGATACTGATGAAGTTAATGATGAATATGAGACTATTGACATTGACATTGATTTACCTAATATGCTTTCATCACAATTAAATCTTACACCTAGTGTTGAACATTGTGATTCTCAAGAGGATCCTTGTTTGGAACTGGCTATCATTCCTACTGTGTTGGATATAGTCCCTCTTGCGAGTTACCCATCTTCCCTAAATGATATACAATGAGATGGGGAGAGTAGGTGGCATGTTTGATCGACTTGTCCTTCATGGTAGCTTTGTTGTGTGTTTTCCTGATGTACTGTGCTTCTCCCGTAATGTGTTTGCTAAATGTTGTTAGATTCCTTTATACGATCCTTGTTACTTAGTTGGTACAAGGTGATAAAGGAATCAAAACTGTTGTTCAAATTCCTCTATATGTATCTCTATTCTTTTATGCTTTGTTCCATGTTATGTCGTAATTATGCTATTATTTATAAATGTTTCATTGTGTAATCTGCTTGGATTCAAGACATGGTAGCACTAATTCTTTTTGGTCTCCATGTCATGGTCTGAAAAGATTCTCCTTTGTATGTCTTATGTGTTCTTTCCTCCTTTGTGATCCTAGTTCTACTTTCTTTGGGGAATGATGTCAATTCATTTGCAATAATATCATATATATTATCTTATAATCATACTGACCCCATGGTAGGTAGATCCCTTATGTGTTCTTTGTATGTTTATGTGATATTTCCCTTGATTTCTCTTCATCTGGGGGCATCTCAATGTGGAAACGTAATCAGTGGAGTTATTTATGTTTTTGTTAAAGCCATTGCTCCTGTTAAAGTGTCAGCAATGACTTTAACATGGGGGCATACACTCTGCTCACCTATTGCACACACACTTTTTTATATGCACATATTTTTCAAGATACTTTTCTCCCTTTTTGGATTAGTGACTAATCCTTAAAGCATGGATTTATATTTTAGGATCTCTTGATCCCTCCAGTTTCAAATATACATATATTTTGATCTCTTAAGGTCAGAGGTGTCCTTAAGACTAGATCTCTATTATTTTTGGTTGTATTCTTATGGAATAGAATATTCCTAAGGGTAAATCCTTGATGGGTTAACTAGTGAGTAGCCACATTCACTAGGTAGTTCAATTCCATCTTTCCAGTTGTGTTGTTTCCTTGTGTGGTTCACAATGGGACATAAGTTCTCATTGGGCAATGTAATCACACCCTCTTTCTCTCTCTAGAGATGTCTCTCTTATTATGATCTGGGAGTCGATGAAGACTTGATTCCCTGGGTGCTTGAGGTTTCTCTTTGTCCCTTGGATTATGATAAGATTATCTTTTCATTCTGATCTCCTTTACCAAGATTTTTCATCGAGTCCATACTCTTGTTAAAGTGGGGGCTTAATGTATCATCTTAAAATGGAAGCACTTCCATGATAAGAGAGTTTAGCCCTCTGAGTAAGTTGTCTGAGGTCATGTTAAGCTCCTTGATCGGGTCTTTGCATGTATTTGGCTTTTCCCCCTATTCGGCTTCCCTCTGCACCTATTTTCCACTTCCTGTCTGCATTTCTTGGCACTCTGGACTGAGGTCCTGAGGTTTTTAACCTCAAGGTCAAAGTTGACCTTGAGGGTCAAAGTCAAGCTCGACTCTAACCTAGATCAGGGTCGACCTCGACTCTGACCTAGGGCAGAGTTGAGCTCGTCCTTGACCCACAGTTCAAATTTCAAGTTTTTATGATTTCCAGGTTTCGGGTTTCAGAAAGATTCTTTTTCCCGCCTTCGGGTCAGCCATTTCAAGCATTCATTCATCAAGGAGATCCATTGTTAGCCATTGAAGGATTCAATCTCTTTGGATCCCCCTTGAAGACCCATCCTTCTACATTCTTCTAAGCCTCCTCATATGAAAAGATCTATTCAAGATTGGTGTTGAAGATCAAATACCATTGATTTGAGACATCCTACATTCATTCTACACCCATTGGAGCATCCCTACTTGTGGATTTGAGGATTCAAATCCTCTACAAGGACTTCAACATAAGCAAGGTGAATTGTTTCATTTACTTTGTTTATGCACATTACAATTTCAATTCAATTTCAAGGTTAATTCCTAAATTGGGGTTTGACCAAGGCAAACCCCCCATACAAACTACAAAACCCCCTTTTTCTTGCAGGTGCAGGTGCAGAACTTTGGATCTGAGATTGGATTTGAATACCCTTTTCGGTGAACTTTTGAGATCTATGAACAAAGTCAAAGTTGACCTTCAGAATAAGAATGTAGCCTTTGACCTTTTAGCGGGGTCAAAGACTACCTGCTGTCAGAAAGATAAAAGTTTTCTGGGTTTTCTTCATCTCGGTGTTTCCAGTCTGAAACAAGTTGCAGAATCACTCGAAACTACACATAGGCATTAGAAATTGGTATTTTCTAGATTTTCCCTATTTTGAGGTTAGTATTTGCCTTTCAATTATTTTAGATTTCAAGAACAATTCCATTATAGGGAAATATAATGTTTTCTTCCTCTTTCATATTCTCCATAGATTGATTCGATTGTACATTAACCTTTTGCTTGATCAATTTGGATCTCTCCTTTGGGAATTTGGATTTAGAAGTGGATCTCATACTTCCCCCATACATACATCGTAAGGTGGATAGTATTTCAACTTATTCATTTTGGTGAACCCGACGTACTTACTCTCCTTTCTTTTGTGGAATTGGATGCTCTGTTGTGTTTTGTGTGTTAGATTTCCTTTTATCTTGGTTGTATTAGATTTCTCTTTTATGTTAGATCTTGCATGCTAATTAGATCTCAAAAATACAAAAATGTTCATGCTTTATGTGTTCTTAGTTTAGTTCATTTTCATTACATTGGTTTATGAGCTTTACTACTACTAGTCCTACTTATAACATTCTGGTTATAAGAAGTTGTAGACTCATGGGTGCCTTTGATTATGAATCTTCCTCTCATTTCCTTAGGATCCTGGATGATAATTTTATTCTTCATGATTCCAATCCTACTATGGAGAAAAACTCTTCTCACTCATCTCATGATGAGGATGATGCTTTAAGAGTTCCTCCTGAACAAGTCCAAAAATTTTCAACTGAACTTGATAAAATGGGTAATTGGCTTATTCAAGAAAACCATAATCAAAATTATATTCAAACTATAGAGGCTCTTAAGAAAGCTCTTCATGATGGTGATCAAGGTGTTAACCTCTTGCATGGTATTACTCACCTCATGCATTCAAATGTTAAACCTTTAGCTCAAGAAGCTCAAGATTTAGGGTTGATTCCTCCTATCACTAGTGTTGAACCCTCTTCTAATCCTTTACCTAGTATTCCTACCTATACTCCTTCATTGGTGATTCTGACGGTTCCCTCTATTCCTATGAGTGTTCCTCCTGTGTCCCTTCCTACATCACAACCTTCATATCATAATGTTCCGTTTACTTATTCCAATCCGCTTCCAACTGTAGTTCCTAGTGTTACTCCAGTTGTGTCTTCTATTCCTATAGCTTCTTACACTTTACCTAGTGTGTCTAATGTTGCTATTCCTCCTATTTCCTCTAATGATTCAACAATCATCAGTTTGGCTCAAACCGTGTCATCCTTACAACAAAAACTTGCTTCCTTAACTCAAAACAAGTTTAGTATTCCTACATGTGACATGGGAAGTCCTTTGTCCTTGGATATTATTCGTACTCCTGTACCTCGGCAATTTAATATGCCTCATCTTTAGAACTATAATGGAAAAGGAGATCATGTTCATCATGTTAAAACATTCCTAATCCATTGTAGTGATTATGCTCATGACCATATGATTTTAGCCAAACAGTTTGCTAGAACCTTTTGTGACAAGGCCTTACAATGGAATTGTTCCTTGCCTCCTTATTCTATTGATTCCTTTCCAAAACTTTCTAATGCCTTTATTCAACAATTTCAAAAAAACATTGGCCCGCAAGTGTCTTTGACTGATTTGATGCATTGTAAACAAAGTGCTAAAGAAAAATTAACTGAATTTATTGGTAGATTTAAGCATTTGCATGCTCATATTTTCTATTCTATTCCTGATATTAATATTCAACGTATGTTTATTTCAAATTTTCAAAAGGATGTTAGAGATAAGATTTTGCTTACTAAATTTACCTCTTTTCAACAACTTTGTGCAGCACTTCATCATTATCAATTACAAGTGAGTCAATTTTAGAGCAACACTCCAATGGCTCTTGTTCTAATTGATAAAAATGATGCTGCTCCTAATCCAAACAAATTTAAAAAATTCAACAACTATGTCAAGATAAACAAACAAGCGAATGCAGTTGCTAATCAAGTTGTTGTTGCATCTCACAATGCCACTTCTGCATCCACTGCTTTTCGATTAAATTATACGTTTACTCCTCTTTCTTAATCTTTACATGCTATTATGAATAGGTTGTTAATTGCTAATATGATTACTTTACCTCCTATTTGAACTCTTTTATCTGCTATGATTGCATCTAAATCTTTTGATCAAAATGCTTTTTGTCAATATCATCATCAGAATGGTCATGATACTAAGAAGTTTTATTCTTTAAAACATAGGGTTCAAGACTTAATTGACTCTAATGCCTTATCTGTTGATAATCTTGATGGTAGTGGGAATAAATATGTCTCTCCTCCTAATCAAAACCTTCAAATCTATACGAATCCTTTACCTACGCATGATACTAATACCATTTTTCAGCCATCTGCTATGGAAATTATGTATGATTCAAAGCTGGATGATCTCAATCATGTTGTTAATCAAGTGGAGCATGTTGGTCAATCTGTATCTCCACCTCAACCTCAACCTCAACCTCAAATTCAACCTCAAGTTCAATCTCAACTTCGACTAAAACCTAAGCCTAAAATGAAAACTCAACCTAAACCTCAACAACAACCTAGGAATAAAAGGCCTAGGGAAATTTTGATTACCTTTGATGACTCTAAAAATATTAAAGCTCCTGATGGTCCCCTTTACATTTATGCTAGGATTTCTCAGAAACCTACTCGTGGTTGTCTTGTTGATCCTACATCCTTAGTCAATGTTATTACTTAAGAAAATATTTTTATGAAAAGTTTACAATATGATTCTTATGATACATCGGATGTGTGGATTCAAACTTGTAATGGTTTTCTTTATCCATCATTTGGTTCTATTAATTTACCGGTTGAACTCTGTGGAAAAATTGTGAACACTACCTTTGTTGTTGTTCCTACTTCTGATCAATTTTAAGTTAAGTTGGGTTTGCCTTGGTTGAATGCCATGCACTTTGTTGCTTCACCTATCTAGAAGTGTCTTAAATTCATTCATGATGAAGAAGTGAAGACAATTAATCATAGTTTATATCAACCTTCTAGGCCTAGAGATTGTGCTGCTCTTGATTTCTTTTGGCCTTCATTACCTAATTCATGTTCTTCTCGTCCTGATAATCTTTTTTGTTCATATCAAGCTTATAAACATCATAAGATTCTTGAATTAAGCATACCTCCTATGGATCTTAATTGTGGTCTTTTACCTACACCTTCTATACCTCCTTTAACTATGGCTTCTAGTTCTGTTAATCAAGTTCCTTCTATCGAACCTGTGAAAGATCCTGTGATAGTTCCTCCTATTGCCGATAATCCTATTGATCTTCCTAAAGAACCTATGAAGGATCCTCTGATTGTTCCTCCTAGTTCTCAACCTATTTCAAATAAATAAAAATATAATCGATCACCCAATGAACATCGTAAGAATTCTCGTGCTCATGCTAAAGCTCGTAATTCTGTTCTTCAAATATCTCTATCTTCTTTGGATAAATCTATGCATGATGTGTTAGAAGAAGTTGGTACTAGTAATGATGTTAAGATGCATGATTATGAGGATTCTATTTGTATCTTAGATCCTATTTTGATTATTTTGGATGAATAAGATACTCTTGATGATATTGATGATGTTAATGATGAATATGAGACTATTAACATTGACATTGATTTACCTAATATGCATTCATCACAATTAACTCTTACACGTAGTGTCGAACATCATGATTCTCAAGAGGATCCTTGTTTGGAACTAGCTATCATTCCTAATGTGTTGGATATAGTCCCACTTGCGAGTTACCCACCTTCCCTAAATGATATATAACGAGATGGGAAGAGTAGGTGGCATGTTTGATCAGCTTGTCCTTCATGGTAGCTTTGTTGTTTGTTTTCCTATTGTACTGTGCTTCTACCGTAATTTTTTTACTAAATGTTGTTTGATTCTTTTATACGATCCTTGTTACTCAATTGGTACAAGGTGATAAAGGAATCAAAACTATTGTTCAAATTCCTCTATATGTATCTCTATTCTTCTATGCTTTGTTCCATGTTATGTCTTAGTTTTACTATTGTTCATAAATGTTTCCTCGTGTAATCTTCTTGGCTTCAAGACGTGGTAGCACTAATTCTTTTTGGTCTCCATGTCATGGTCTGAAAAGATTCTCCTTTGTGATCCTAGTTCTACTTTCTTTGGGGAATGATGTCAATTCATTTGCAATAATATCATATATATATTATCTTACGATCATACTAACCCCACGGTAGGTAGATCCCTTCTGTGTTGTTTGTATGTTTCTCTGATATTTCCCTTGATTTGTCTTCGTCTGGGGGCATCTCAACGTGGAAATGTAATCAGTGGAGTTGTTTATATTTCTATTAAATCCATTGCTCCTGTTAAAGTGTTAGCAATGACTTTAACATGGGGGCATACGCTCTGCTCACCTATTGCACACATGCACTTTTTTATACGCACATATTTTTCAAGATACTTTTCTCCCTTTTGGATTAGTGACTAATCCTTAAAGCATGGATTTATATTTTAGGATCTCTTGATCCCTCCAGTTTCAAATATACATATATTTTGATCCCTTAAGGTCGGAGGTGTCCTTAAGACTGGATCTCTATTGTTTTTGGTTTTATTCTTATGGAATAGAATATTCCTAAGGATAAATCCTTGATGGGTTGACTAGTGAGTAGCCACATTCACTAGGTGATTCAATTCCATCTTTCCAGTTGCATCATTTCCTTGTGTGGTTAACAATGGGACATAAGTTCTCATTGGGTGATGTAATCACACCCTCTTGCTCTCTCTAGAGATGTCTCTCTTATTGTGATCTGGGAGTTGACGAAGACTTGAGTCCCTGGGGGCTTGAGGTTTCTCTTTGTCCCTTGGATTACGATAAGATTATCTTTTCATTATGATCTCCTTTATCAAGATTTTTCATCAATTCCATACTCTTGCTAAAGTGGGGGCTTAATGTATCATCTTAAAATGGAAGCACTTCCATGATAAGAGCATTTAGCCCTCTGATTAATTGGTTTGGGGTCATGTTAAGTGCCTTGATCGGGTCACTATAAAAGGAGGCCTTCCTCTCTCATTTTCATCATCAAGTTTTGTGAGATCCATCAACACACATCTCATCTTCAAGAAATTTCATGAGAAAGATCTCAAGTGCAAGCAAGTGAATTCAAGCATTCAAGAAAGCCTTCAAGCCTTCAAGTGTTCAAGCATTCATTCATCAAGGAGATCCATTGTTAGCCATTGAAGGATTCAATCTCTTTCAAGCCCCCTTGAAGATCCATCCTTCTACATTCATCCAAGCCTCCTCATATGCAAAGATATATTCAAGATTGTTGTTGAAGATCAAATGCAATTGATTTGAGACATCCTACATTCATTCTACACCCATTGAAGCATCCCTACTTGTGGATTTGAGGATTCGAATCCTCTACAAGGACTTCAACATAATCAAGGTGAATTATTTCATTTACTTTATTTATGCACATTACAATTTCAATTCAATTTCAAGGTTAATTCCTAAATTGGGGTTTGACCAAGGCAAACCCCCCATAAATTTAAAAAAAAAAACCCTTTTTCTTGCAGGTGCAGGTGTGGAACTTCAGGTCTGAGATTGGATTTGGATACCCTTTTTGATGAACTTCAGAGATCTTCAAACAAAGTCAAAGTCGACCTTCAAAATAAGAATGTAGTCTTTGACCTTTTATTGGGGTCAAAGACTACCTACTGTCAGAAAGATAAAAGTTTTCTAGGTTTTCTTCATCTTGGCATTTCTAGTCTGAAATAGGTTGCAAAATTTCTCGAAACTACAGACAAACATCAGAAATTGGCATTTTCTAGATTTCCCTATTTTGAGGTTAGTATTTGCCTTTCAATTATTTCAGATTTCAAGAACAATTCCATTATAGGGAAATATAAGGTTTTCTTCCTCTTTCATATTCTCCATAGACTGATTCAATTGTGCATTAACCTTTTGGTTGATCAATTTGGATCTCTCCTTTGGGAATTTGGATTTAGAAGTGGATCTCATATTTCCCCCATACATACATTTTAGGGTGAACACTATTTCACCTTATTCAGAAGGATAAGGATTTTTTTTGCAAAAAATGCCAAGGAGAGGACAAAGTTGCAGAACTCCTTCAAGAAAGCTAGGAGGTGTGAAAAAAGGACCTCTTAACTTTTGGGGAAAAAGTTCTTTTCCATAGGGGGAGTATGGTGTAGGAGCACATAAGGACGTGAAGGCAATGAAGATACTAGGAAAGCATGATTGAATCACTCATGGTTCTAATGGACTCAATTTGGATGTTTTAAAGCTAATAATGTGTTAGGAGTGGGAACACTGAGGGGGGGGGTGTGAATTAGTGTTCACTATATTTTAACTTTTCACTTTAATCTTAATACTGAATTATAAATGCTTAAGTAATGAATTAAACATTCACATAATCATGAAACATGAAATCAACATAGGACACCAATATGGTTATGGGAAAACCCAAATATGTAAAAACCCCAGTGGGACTTGATACCACTAATAATCTGCACTAGTGTTTTGTGATCCTTGTTAGAAGATCCTTTACCCTATTAGGAGTAGCTTTACAATGATTTTAGTATAGTAGACCTTGTTAAAGGTCAGACCTTGTTAGGAGTCTTTTACAATGATCCCTGTTAGGGGAATGGACTCACTGTCCAAGAGCTCACTACTCAAATGATGAAGTCTACAACCTTCTGAGATCAGATACACATTATATCTGCTAGTGAACTGTTGTTGTGACACTGCTTGTCAAATTAGTTCCTTTGGTGCACTGATGCTTTGACCTCTTGCAAATATTGAATACATCATATGCTCTCTTCACATACCTTTTCTCTACTTCTCACAACTCTATTACAACTTTCTTAACTTCCATACCAATTACAATGGGCGCACCTTATATTTATGCGCTCATACCAATTATACAATTGGGTCGGCCCTATAACTAATTACTAATAATGCTTCCAAATGAATTGGCTTAAGTGTGCTTACAATTATACATGTACATATGTTGGCAACCTAAATAGAATGGGTGCATAGCCTCTACAACATTAATTTATAATCGCAAACCAAAATAGTCACTATCAACTCTATGCTCTGTTCTCTACTGGCACACATTGGCTGTGCAACATCAACTGACTATAAATTTCACATCTTTGCATATCTACTTATGCGCTCTGAGACTAAGTAAGAATATAGTCTAACAACCTTGACTTCTAGGGTGCATACCATAATTCATCCATACGCATGGGCGCAGGTTCTATGAGCTGCAGGAACTCTGTATGTTATCCAGTTTAACTCCAAACTGCTATATGAATTTTTTTCCATAATGAAAACACTATATCTAGTCATATACTTTAGTAAAGACAACTTGCCAACAATTTTCCCCTTTTTCATTGATGGCAACAAAGGAATATGGCCAAGTCTCTAACTATTCCTTTACACAAAAAACTTTTGTCTTCTATTTACTTTATATAAACTCTTATATCTCCCTATACATATATGTATGCCATATTCTATACAACTCCCCCTTTGACATTAATGACAAAGGTGCATAAAAAAAAACTTTTTCTACATACACTCACTGATGGAAAATATCCAGATATGCAATCTTGAGTTTTTGGATCTCCTTCTTCCAAAAGGTTATTAGAGAATTGACTATCTGTAGATAGGCGCATAATGCATATTGAAGCTTCTCCATCTTCTCCAATTCTTTGCTCAGACCTTGATCATAGGTTATCATAGCCACATCAATCTCCTTTATGTTTTGACTGAGAATGTCTAGTGAGGGTGCAAGAGCGTTCCTCAACTAAGTCTGTCTAGACCTTATCTTCTTCATTTCTTTCTCTACCTTCTCAATTATGTCTAACTAACCTTGATAGACATTGTTACACATATTTACATCAGTGGAAGTATCTAATACTAAAATCTTCACCTTCTCAATCATTGCCTCTACATCTTTGATCTTCTTCAGATGGGCATCAATGAACTTATCTTGATCCATGGATTCTACAATGACTTTCCTTCCTTGATCTGTAAACTCCTTCAATGATGCCTGACCAGACTTAAGAGAGTTCAATTCTAGTGCAAAATTACTCATCAGTTCATCTAGTCTCCTTTTTAAGTACTTCTCCTTTGCCAGTATGGCTGTAGATTCTTCTAGGCTTGAGAAATTGACTTTGAACTATGATATGATTGTGCTCACATCATCAACTAAATGTACATTTATCATTTTCTTATCTTGTGCCAGCAAAGTGTTCAAAATATTTACTAATTCCACCAGGAGAGGATTTCTCATTACTTGCTTCTCCTTAGCCTTCTCCATAGCTAGGATGCTGAACTTAATCAGGTCTTCTTCCTTCCAGGAGTCCAAACTACTAGTGTTAGGTGTGAAACTTGACAACAATACTGAGGAGGGAGTGATGGTAGTGCTATCCATCACCTCGTGCTTCACCTTGGCCAAATCAATAGAAGATTCATCTTTATTTTCTACCTCTACTCATTCTTTCTTTTCTTCTTCTTTCTCATCAGATATATTTTCTATGATTACTTCTTCTTGCTGAGTGGGAGGGGTATTGCTGCATAAGATTTTTGCTTCCTCAATGCTGACAAATGCTTCCTCAAACTTGTCCAACTCCTTATCAGTAGCCACTATGGCTATTTCCACATTATCTATGATAATTGTGCTGTCTTTGGGTAATTTTGTCATAGGTGTAGACTTATCTACTTCTGTTTGAGTTTCTGCTATGGGCACTGAGTCCTGAGGACCTGTCATTGGTACATTAGTGGGTCATGCCACTTTATCTTCCTTGATGGGTGCATGAGTGATGGGTGTAGTAGGTGGTTTGATTTGTTGTTCCAACAACACCTTCTCAAAGGCCTTCTCTGTTTCCTTTGTTATCAACTCATATTCTTTGTTCATAATGTGAAGAATTTTCATCTTTGTTCTAAGGTGTGGCTTTACCAAATTCAATATCAGATCTATTTCTTCTTTAGAACATACAGGCATAGTGTCTTCTAGCACTTTTTCCCTGATCCTTAGGTCTTCTTCATTTGCTTATCTTTTAAGGTTTTCTAGAATGTCCCATATATTAACTGGTATTTCTGTTTTCAATTCAAGAACTGTCTTTTTGAACTTTATCAAATGTTTGATAATCATACCATGAATTTCAGACTTATCAATCTCATTGTATGATTCATAGAACTTCCCTATTTGATCAATCCTTCCTTCATCAACAATTCTTGCATATAGAACTTTGAGGCTAGGTTTGAATCCTACATGAGGAGGTGCTTGAGTGTTTTTCTTGCTCCTTAATGCTCACGAGGATGGATGAATAGTTCTTGCTTCTTTCTTCCTCTTGAATAAAGGCTTATACTCTGAAGGAGTATCTTTGGGTGCAGAAGGAGTACTATCTTCCTTATCCTTCTGACTATCATCTTTCTCAATTTTTATCTTCTTTACCTTGGGATCTTCTTTTTCTTCTGCTACACTCTTCAATTCTAGAGAAATCTTCTCATCCCTTACTTTATCAAGGTCTGCTTGTGATACACCATGAATCCTTAGAATCTTTGATGTGACCTTTGCAACCTTTCTTTTTGTTGCAGCACTATTTAGCTTAGCATCAACTTCTCTATTCTTTTCTTCATAGGTTCCCCACCTAGATTCATTGACATCCTTAGGGGCTAATAGCAATACCTGTGCATAAGCTTCAAGAACTTGTTCTTTAACCTCATACCCAAGTGGATGAATCCACTTATTCCTAGGTTCCATAGCTTCCATACATGTAGTATCAATCTCCACCATGAAGCATATTTAATCTTTATACTTCTCCACAATACTTTCAAGAATCATGTACCTCATCTGCATCCTTTCTCTAAAGGTCTTCAATTCCAAGGTAATGAAATCTCTAAGTGTGCTTTCAGTGCATGCTTTGTTTGATATCTATGGCATGGTAGCATTGGACTTGTCTAGATACAAGTCTGACACTTTACCAACTATATGAAGGTACATATAGATGATAAGGGACCCAAACCTGAATACCTTACTCTTGTCATGTTTGATAGCCTTGATGTTGTCTATCAACTATGCACACAAGATCTCACACAAGTTGAATTCACCATCTTCTTGCACAAGATGAATGGCTACTAGAATAGTGCCCGGAGACACACTATTCACCCTACTAGTATGATGAAACCTATAACCAAGTATCATTGAGATTAACTTAATGTCTGGTTGCTCTATCAGCTCAATGGTCATGTCACACTTATCACTTTTGGATTTACACACTTGCTCCACCATTTTCCTGACATCCTTACCCACTGGAAGGATGACACCTATCTTAGATAGGCATGTTATCTCATGAATCAAGTCTCCTGTGATTCTTACTAGTACATCTCCAATCCAAAACAAATCATCATGGATTCTACTCAACAATATCTTTATCCATTCTTCCTCATAGAACTCATATGCCATGGCATATTCAACAATGGGGTGATCATTCCATTTAGTGTATTCATTCATGAACATTTTATCTAGTTTCAACATTGTGTCCATGCACACCCTTAACCTATCCAGTCCAATAGGTTCCTTCTTACAATAAATGTAAGCCATTATGTCTTCTACATGCATGACGCCCATTGGCGTGTGGGAGAATGCTCCCTCTAAATCATCTAGGGTTGATTTAAATAGGTGCCTCTTGAAAGCATACCTCTTCTTCTCAGCAACATCAAAAACAATAGGAGTGGCCATGACTTACTTGATATTCACTTTCCAAATGATCTTTGAGATGTTCTGATGGTTTTCAAATCAGTGCAACGAGCTAGGGTTTCTACAATCGATCAAATGCACTACAATTACTGATAGCTCAATCTCCAAATCTTCACAACAACTTCCAAGTCTCAATCTTCTCTCTAATCACTCTGAATATGAATGCAATGAGTGAGAAAACAACTTTCTATGTACTTAAGAAATTCACCATTAATGCAACTCTCGTAAACCAGACTGTCACTTCAAATTTTCAAACTTGAGTTCTGCTAACAATTAGCATGTGCGCTCTTGCACAAAGGTTCCAATACACTCCAATAGCTTAAGTCCAAAGGCACATACTCTGAGGATGAGTATATCAGCCACACAGGAGTCTAGAGCTAAATTAGCTCCCCCTATGACCCTGAGGGCCATTCATGCAAATGTAGAGGGTGCATCCACTAGGGATGCATCCAATACATTACCATCAACATTTTCTTTCTTTCCATCTAACCAAATCATGCTTGCATCTTCTGATACCTTTACAAACTTGAATTTTTCTACAAGATCCAAAACTGGTTCTTCGGCCTTTTTAGAGCTTTCCCGACCTTGCATCCTTGATCTACAAAACTTTGAGATATGTCTAGCCTTGTTACAGGTGTGACAAATCACTGGAGGTCTATTATTCCTTGGTGCATTGACATGAGTCACCATTCTACATTGTTTTTCTATATGACCATTATAGTTACATATCTAACATGTAACATTCTAAGAACTTCTTGCATTGGTCTGATTCTGATTTCTTTGATCATGTTGAATCCTATTCTTCTTACTAGTCTTGCAATTTCTTTCTCTATGACCAAATCTATTACATGTATAATAGTAACCATTAAAATGTTTTACCTCTATATAGTTCCTTGCAATGTGTCCATGCTTGTTACATGCAAAACACATGTGTTCAATAGGCTTGTGCTCATTTTTAGGAGGACTACCATTATCTTTGGTTTGATCTTCAGTCTTTTCAATATCAGTAGATTCCTTTTGTGTCTCCTTTCTTGCTCACATCTTATCAATCTGATTTTGTGCTTCATTATATCCAATACAGCTAGTGTCTCCTTTGATTCTTCTTGCATACAACTATGATTCTACCAATTCAACACTGGTGTGTAATTTGTCAATGTGGTTCTTTGCATCTTTCAATTTAGACTCCAATCTTTCTTTGCAATTCTTTAGATCCAAGATTTCCAAATTTTCTTCCCTTAACTCTTCATTGAGTTGAAGGTTCTCCTTTACTTGTTCATTGTAGACAAATTGAATGTTCATCAATTTGTCATCAAGTCCTTCAAGCTAACTCACTAAGGATGAATTTTCTTCATTCAACTTGACTTTTTCTTCAAGATCACTGTTAGAGTGTCCCTTCAAATATTTTCTTAGTCTCTTGATAACTAATTGAGCATCACTGACTTTTTCTTTTAGTTTTTTAATTTCTCTTTCTGAGTTGTCCAAGTCTTCAAGAGCTGCTTTAAGATTCTTCTTCAAATCTTCGTCCATGATCTCCTCAAGTGGTTAAAATTCTTTGCTAAGGACCAGAGCTCTGATGCCAATTGTTAGGAATGGGAACACTGAGAGGGGGGGGGGGTGAATTAGTGTTCACTGTATTTTAACTTTTCACTTTAATCTGAATACTAAATTATAAATGCTTAAGTACTAAATTAAACATTCACATAAACATGAAACATGAAATCAACACATGACACCAATATGGTTACGGGGAAACCCAAATATGTAAAAACCCCAGTGGGACTTGATACCCACTAATAATTTGCACTAGTGTTTTGTGATCCTTGTTAGAAGATCCTTTACCCTGTTAGGAGTAGCTTTACAATGCTTTTAGTACAGTAGACCTTGTTAAGGGTCGGACCCTGTTAGGAGTCTTTTATAATGATCCCTGTTAGGGGAGTGGACTCACTATCCAAGAGCTCACTACTCAAATGATGAAGGCTACAACCTTCTGAGATCAGATACACACTATATCTGCTAGTGAACTATTGCTATGACACTGCTTGTCCTATCAATTCCTTTGGTGCGCTGATGCTTTGACCTCTTGCAAAGATTTAATACATCATATGCTCTCTTCACATACCTCTGCTCTGCTTCTCACAACTCTATTACAACTTTCTTGACTTCCATACTGATTACAATGGGTGCACCTTATATTTATGCACTCATACCAATTATACAATTAGGTCGACCCTATAACTAATTACAAATAATGCTTCCAAATGAATTGGCTTAAGCGTGCTTATAATTATACATGTACATATGTCAGCAACCTAAATACAATGGGTGCATAGCCTCTACAACATTAATTTACAATTGCAAACCAAAATAGTCACTATCGGCTCTATGCTCTATTATCTGTTGGCACACACTGGCTGTGCAACTTCAACTAATTGTAACTTTCACATCTTTGCATATCTACTTATGCACTCTTAGACTAAGTAATAATATAGTCTAACAACCTTGACTTCTAGGGTGGATACCATAATTCATCCGTACGCATGGGCGCAGGTGCTTTGAGCTGCAGGAACTCTGTATGTTGTCCAGTCTTCAACACTTAACTAATTTTTGATCTTTACACTTGGTGTGCTGACTCCAAACTACTATATGAATTTGTTGCCATAATGACACTACTACATTTGGGGTCAAATTTTGATGGCCATTTTTTGGATTTGCAACGCTAATTTGTCGGCATTTCGACAGATGGGTCTGTCACCATTTTTGTATAAGAAATTCGGACAGAAGACCTTACCATCGATTTACTGACACCATATCACGTCAGAAACTTGCATTTCAACAACAACTTCGTTATGGCATTTTCTACGATTTATCCATCAGAATTTTGACACAATACCTATTAGCTGTCGAAAAGATATCTTTTCTGACATTATAACTATAAGAATCATGACAATGTCCACTTAATTATGATAGATATACCCATCAGTGATATGGCATTAATGTCGAACCATTTGTCAAAAAATTTCTATTTGCGACACTTGAAATGTCAGAATAGCGACAGTCCTTCATTATTTCTCCAATAGATTCCATGTCGAATGTATAGCATTACTGTCGGAACTATTGTCGTAAATTAGTTTTCTCTAACATTTTACCTATTGAATGCGTAGCACTTCTATCACAATTAATGATTAAGTGTCAAAAAACTGATGAATATGCACATTAAAGATAAAACAACTCAAGAGACCATCATAGGTTCTCTCTTTCTTCGGTCTATATTATTGACAAAATGTTTTACCTTTCATTAGCTCATCAAATCTGGGGATTTGAAAGAATTTAATAGAATATTTTCATGACAACGTATATTATTTATGTTGACATTGCATGAATTTATCTACTTCGCGCACTTTGTAGACTATGAGGACGGTGATAAAGAAGCATGGCCATGGCCATGCTTCTTTATCACCATCCCCATAGTCTACAAAGTGCGCGAAGTAGATAAATTCATGCAATGTCAACATAAATAATATATGTTGTCATGAAAATATTCTATTAAATTCTTTCAAATCCCCAGATTTGATGAGCTAATGAAAGGTAAAACATTCTGTCAATAATATAGACCGAAGAAAGAGAGAACCTATGATGGTCTCTTGAGCTGTTTTATCTTTAGTCCTAGCTACTATCCTAGCTACCTGTCGATCGTCGAGAATAATCACCACCTTGCATTTATGTACAGTGCACAAATTGATCCCAGTCTTGCAAAAACATTTTACACTTGTACATCTCATCAATACTGAAGGCCTAAAGTAATTTTATACAATCACTAGCACATTTCATGCATGGATGAGAAACAGTATCCAAAGTTTCTAGATAACCATTTTTGAGAAGAGGAATGAATGCAGGCCAAAGAAGGGATAATTCCACAATAGAAAGGAAGACATATTTTTAGCCTAGGTCTGGATCCTACCCCAATTGTCAAAGGATACAGGGCTAGTCTAGAAAGATGTCTTCCCATTCTATCTGCAACATTGTGTCCATCCATGATCTCAAGAATATCATCTTTCTACTCTTCATTTGCCAAAATATATCACTTCTTCAAGCTTGCAGAGTAATCTTATTAATAAAAGAACTCTTGCCAACATTAGGGTACCCACACATCAAAATAGTTGATGTTATTGGTGCTTGTGCTCAAGGATATTGATTCACTATTTTGAAATAGCCAAATAATTTTTATTTCATTTGTAGAGAAAAGGAGTGGGAGAAAACGAGCGGGTGAAAGTTGATCGAGCATGAGAGAAGGCATTGCATTTTATTTGATCATGAATGCTCTCTGAAATGACCAATCATGTTTTCTATTCAATTTTTTTTGGTGTTTTTTTTCCCATATTCAGTAGATAAAAATCATGGTGGCAACCACTTAGCCATCTTTTTGATGTTCCAGGTATTTTACAAAGATACAGGTATGTGGATTTATCATTTAGTTGCTTGCAGTTATTGGTCAAATGCAAATATTTTGTCAAGTTGAAAGGGCAAGATATCAGTTTAGTGTTTTTAGTTTATGTTAAAATTTAGTTTCGTAAAATCCTCAAAAAACACACTACATGTTCTAAAATGTAAAGAAGTTGAATGTTAAATGTAAGATATATATCTCATCCATAGTAATCAAAAGAAAGGACATGAAACTTATAAGGAGATTTACCAATCCAAAAATATAAGCGAATAGGAAACATGATTGGTACCTTATGAATTGGTTTTTGAGGTGCACAATCTTCATCAATCTCCTGAGAACAAGACCCCTCCTCATGAAAAATGCATTTAACGGATTAAACAAATCTACAAAACTGAACCAATGGCATGTTTAGAACAAAGAAATAGATTGATAATAATATGCTGAAAATTATATTATGTTTAATACACGCAAAAGGACCAGTCCCAACAATTCTTAAACATACTTTATTTGATATGATAATAACATGCTAATTAAACTAATAAAGGTGTTATATGCATTTAATCTGCCAATTACTAATTACACAAAAAACAAATTACAAAACTGAACCAATGGCATGTTCTTCGTGTGGTACAAGGAAGATTTGGCTATGAAAATAAAAAGTGAAACAACCTCATCATTTTTATTTTGATTGGATAGAGGAGTGAAACTTGAGTGCGAGAGAAGGTATGTGATTTCTTCATCTTTCAAGCATTTGGCATTATATTTGACTGCAAATTTCAAATGTGTTGCATTTTATTTGATCAGAAATGCTCTTTGAAATGACCGCATTCTACTGGTGTCATGCCCTAGCCCGTGCTTTATGTCCATTATTTGATATTATTGGTGCTTGTGCTCAAGGATATCGATTCACTATTTTCAAATGTTTGGATCGTTTAGACAGTTACATTTCCTGACTGTTCCTCTAGTACACAGTCAGGAAATGTAACTGTCTAATGATTATATGTAATGTTGAATGGATTAAATGCTTTATTCTTGGTAGAAGTGAATGGAAGGAATAGTGTCTATTAAATACAATTCAGTCACTTATTGAATTCTTTGGAGACTGCTAGTTTGACTGTCCATGCACTACCAGTGACTGAGATTCATTAAAGGATACAAAACCCTTCATTTTGGGGTTATTGTGTGTGGATTCAAATGTAGGTTTGATTTGGTTAATGTTTAGAAGAGATCAATAAAGTATTTAAAGACAATCTTACATGTTTGGAGAGGTTTGAGAGGCACTTATCATGACTGTACCCTCACAAACATCGGCATAGACTAGTTTTACTAAGTTTTCTTTCTCTATTTTGAGGTTTCCTTTCTCTGCCGCAGGGGTACAGTCAGAGGGTTCATTGAAAAAATGATCCTTTGAATGGTTACTATGAATATGAATTATTTGATATAGCAAATTGCTCATTTTACTTGAAGTTTGGAATAGCTTGTGCAAGGGTGAAAGTAGTTTTGATCATTTTGGTCATGACTGTTCCTCTACACAGTCAGGAAATGTAACTATCTAATGATTATATGTAATGTTGAATGGATTAAATGCTTTATTCTTGGTAAAAGTGAATGGAAGGAATAGTGTTGGTGTTAGGTTTCATTTATTATTGAATTCAATGGTTTCCAAGATGTGTTGAGGAGTTTCCTCCTTGTTTAATGTTAATTGTTCCTACACAATCCACTCATACAACAGTGAAGTTACAAAATTGAACCGATGGCATGTTTACAACAAAGAAATAGAATGATAATAATATGCTAAAAATTCTATTCTATTTAATACATGCCAAAAGACTGCATTGTAAATTTCTATCACTTAAATGATCACATTCTACTGGTGTCGTGCCCTAGCCCGTGCTTTAACTCCATTATTTGATGTTATTGGTGCTTGTGCTCAAGGATATCCATTTTTTTCAAATGTTGACTGTGGTTATCAAATGGATAGCCCGTGAGATTTTAGCTAGGCACCATTTGTATTGATAGCTTAGGGCATCAAATGTATTATATCATTGATAGTTGATACTTTGTTAAAAGGAAATAGGCCAAAGAATGATTTTTATTTAGTTTCTCTATTTTGATCCCTAAGTGGCTTACAACCCTAGAGAAGTATATGCAGATTTACGGATGCAATTGCAGGATACATAGCAGCTGATAATTCACAATAAATTCATGCATCCAATTTGAATAGAAATTAATACAAAGAACTAGGGTCCTCCAATGGCCCAATCATCCAAACCTTGACTGTCCCCTCAACCAGTGACCCTTCAAAATTGGGTTATCATGTAATCAGTGAGTGATCCTTCATTCTCCTGGTGAGCTTCTAGGTAGGTGCCATTTTTATATTTGATAGCTTAGGGCATCAAATGTATATTGTATCATTGATAGTTGAGACTTTGCTAGTATCAGTTTCTGGGTTTGATTGTGTATAATTTTTTCCATCAACGTTTCAGATCATACTACATGATCCATCATCAGGATGCTAGAGAGAAAAGAACATGATATGATGGATCATGTAGTATGATATGAAACATTGATGGAAAAAATTATACACAATCGAACCCAGAAATTGATACTAGCATTAATATGGATTGTGGAAATCTAATAGATCTAGTTGAGACTTTGTTAAAAGGAAATAGGAAAAAGAACAATTTTGATTTAGTTTCTCTATTTTGATCTCTAAGTGGCTTACAACCGTAGAGAAGTATATGCAGATTTATGGATGCAGTTGCAAGATACATAGTAGTGGATAATTCACAAGAAATCCATGCATCTAATTTGAATAGCAATTACTACAAAGAAATAGGGTCTTCCAATGGCCCAATCATGGGGACTTTGACTGTCCCCTCAACCAGTGACCCTTCAAAACTAGGTTATCATGCAATCGATGAGTGATCCTTCATTCTCATGGTCTGCCCTGCAACCAAACATATTGGAAATACACAATACAATGATAACAAGTCTTTCACAATCCCCCTTCCCTCAAGGAACACTATCAACCATCCCTTCCACATAACATTTCACTATTTTATGATGGATTGTGTAGGAATAGTTAACACTAAACAAGGAGCAAACTCCTCAACACATCTTGGAAACCATTGAATTCAATAATAAATGAAACCTAACACCAACACTATTCCTTCCATAGTTGCAGGATACATAGCAATTGATAATTCACAAGAAATCCATGCATCAAATTTTTATAAGGATATCCTACTAATCAATAGGAATTTTCTTGAGATGATCAATGATTATGCATTTTGATGGCAGTGTGCTAGTTCAAAAGGATAATATAAATCTGAAACAATTTTTTATGATTTTCTCAAACTATAAATGTGGTTAAAGGGAAAATATTATGGCCCCTACACTATGGTTGTTAGCCTAATTAAGACAGGCCTACCTTTGCATATAATAAGAGGCCAACATGAAACAAATATCCAGAGGTTAGGGGGTTGTTCCTTGTTCATAATTTATTATTTAAGTGCTAAGTGATGATGGGTATATCATGTAATTCATACCTAGTGTGTCTCTTTCTTTCTCTCCACATTTCACATTAGGAGTATATGTTATAAAATACTAATGAAATCAACTATAGGTCAAATCTAATCAAAATTGCAATATAAAGATTAAAATAGATCTTGAAGAAATATGGGAACCATTTTTTACAAATATCGTACAAATGAAGAGAATACTCCAATGAGGAAATGATTCAATGTGGAACAATTGAAGGATAATATTTTACTTTTATATGCACATTTGCAATGTTTTTGATATATTTCTGAGATAAAAAAACCATAGAAAGAATAGCATATAGAAGAAAGTAAAGAATAATGATCATACTTTGAGATATTGTGGAAAATTAAAGGAAAGAATGCTTGGTGGGGTTATCATGCAATCAGTGAGTGATCCTTCATTCCCCTCTTCCAGTGACCCTTCAAAATTGGGTTATCATGCAATCGGTGAGTGATCCTTCATTCTCTCGGTCTGCCCTACATCTAAACATATTGGAAATACACAATACAATGATAACAAGTCTTTCAAAATCCCCCTTCCCTCAAGGAACACTATCAACCATCCCTTCCACATAGCATTTCACTATTGTATGAGTGGATTGTGTAGGAACAGTTAACATTAAACAAGGAGCAAACCCCTCAACGCATTTTTGTTGTAAACATGTCATTGTTTCAGTTTTGTAAATTTGTTTTTTGTGTTAAATGCATTTAAATGGAACATTAAGCATAGTAATAATATGCTTAGTCTATTAGTAATTGCAGATTAAATGCCCATAACACCTTTATCAGTTTAGCATGTTATTATAAGACCTACTATTTGTCAGAGAAATCTTCACTGTCCCCCACAATGAAGACAATGAAGATTGACCTCCTGCCCCACAACAAAGAACATTGTAATAAGAATAAGATAGTGCCAAGATACATTTTCACAAATATGAAACGTGAGGAAAAGTAATAATACTAACAATGCCAAGATTCACAGCATTAAATTTCACCTCTGGATGAGTTTCTGCAGTGGGTTTGCCAGCATCAAAAATATGTTGAGTTTCATTTGAGTTGTAACTAAGAGTATCATGTAGAACAGACCCTAAACTTTGAAAGCATTCTCCAGTCTAGAAATTCAAAATTCAATCTAGGCAAGCATCAGTAAGTGAAATAAATTATAGACATCAACATCAACATCATCATACACATCAACATCAACATAATCATAATCATTTGGAGGGTATTCATTTTGGTCCTTGGATAGTACTATGTTTCTTGAAAGTTCTTGTGATATGCTTCTAAACTTTAAAAACATATTTTATGGCTTAATGATAATATAGATTAGTGTTTTTTTTTCTAATGGAATGTTGTTGATCATTCATGGTCTTGAAGAAACTTTTAATTGTTTTGATTTTCAAGTCTTGACGTTGTTTCTCAATGTGATATAGACTGACCACAAGATGGTTCAGTTGGTCCTCTCTTTCTATTTAATCATTTGTCTTCTTCATGGTGTAAGTGTCAATATGTTATAATCCAACATGAAGTGTGGTTCAAATGAAGTTGAACCAAATGCTAACCATGATGGCTATGATCATGATGAAGATAAATATGAATATTAAATCTAAAATATGGCTTGTAATTTGAATTTTCATTGTGAATGAAGAAACTATAGATTCAAGTTGACTCATTCTATGTTGTAGTATATTTGTTCCCTAGATCTACCATATTATATATGTGTAGCCTGTAAGGGATATCTTTTTCTCATCCATGTATCATAGCTCAGTGAGAGTTCTTAGGAGAAAGACAAGATGTCAGTGGGAGATGGAGAAACCAATATCAGAACACCACTTGAAGCCTTGCAATGTTGAGAGTGGGATAAAAGCTACACTTGAGACCCTATATAAGGAACAAACTTATTGAGCTTCACTTTGTTTCGAGAATAGTTTTATATTCTGTACTAAACAGGGCCAACCACATGAAGGTGGAAGCTCATTTGGCCCCACCCCCCCCCCCCCCACTAGTAGATTTGAGGTCAAATTTTGACCAAATTTATCGACCAAAGTGGAAATGGTCTTAAAATTTTCTTTTTTTTTTCCTTTTATCCCCGTGTTGGTCAAAATTTTGACCAATACGGGGATAAAATGTAAAAAAAAAAGAAGATGCATTTCATTTTTACTTTACCCCTTTCTTTTTCGGCACGGGCGACAGTGAGCGGGAGCGGGCGAGAAGGCGGGGACAACTGTGTATGAATTTTTTGTCTCTAATTCTATTTTTTTTCTAAATTGTTATATGGTTTTACTGTTCCCGCAAAGTGTTAAGAAAGGTGCAATAAATCTTCACATCTTTGTGTTGCTCTGGTGACAGTAACCAGTGTGGAACATTATGTTGCTATCGAGTTTCTTTGTAATGAAATTTGTTAGACTGTGACAGAACTTTAATAAGCATTATCGAAGTTTCAATAAAATATGTTAGGGCATAGTTTATTGGTTTTATGAAACTATGGAATCTATGTTGAATAAAACTGTGATGTTATCCAGTTTGTATTATAAGAGGTTTTGAACTGTTATAACTGCATAGAATCATTTTAGACTTCACAGCTTGCAAGAATTAGTATATCGGGTTCGATTATATGTTAAATCCTTGACTTGCGGTTCCCCAAATGGTTATCAATACCTTTGGATGGAGAGAAAGCCAAGGATAGATGTAAACAATGAAACATTAAGCACAAAAAATGGGAAGCAATTGGCTGCTTCTAGAACCGATGCCCGAACTAGTGCATAAAAGGTGTAATCAAATCGGTGCCTAATCGGCACACATTATGTGAACAGTTCACAAATTGTGCCCTAAATAAACAATAAACAAGAAAACAAATGGTGAGTCAATTAGATGAACATATTTTTGGATACCCTAGACCGTAAAAGGGGTGAATACAACCCAGTGGTAAACGGGTGTTTAATACCAGTCAAATTTGATTGCACAGTCTCAAAGGAATGTTAGATATTAATAGTAAAGACAATCTGTCGAATCCAGATTGAGGATACTCTGAATTTGTGAAGAATCATCTGCTGTGAAAGAATGTTTAAAGTGGGGAAGTTTGATAGCCAAAAGTCAAGCTAGGCTTACAAAATCTTTTACCGATTGCAACCACTCATCAAACCACTGCTAAAACTTCCAGATGGAACCGAGTTTAAATTGATCAAATAGACTCGAAGATTCCCTGTAGAAGTTTGCAGTGATAGTTAGTGGTTAAAGAGGTACAGTCACAAGCCTTATCAATACCTGTAGAAGAACACATTGTGCCTGCTCTGTTCACATTGCAGAAATAGAGAAAATAAGAAGAATCGAATACAAATCTTCAACTTAAAGTTGTGATCAGCTGTAACACAGAGAGTTATGTTCAAAAGAGTGAATATACATATATTGTAAACACATAAGTTATATTTGCCTGTGGTAAGAAACAGAACCGGAAAACATCACAAGCTAAGTTTGGTAGATTGTGTAAAGAAATTACAGTCATCGATTGGCAGTCTGAAATTTATATTTTCTGTTACCAAATTGAGGGATTTGGAATTATCAGTTGAATTTGTGACTGTGCTTGGAGTCATTAATCGTGTGAACCTATAATAGAATGTGGGAATCTATTCAAACTTTAGCTGTCTAAAGCTTGGCATCAAACTGTTATGATTTCAAGAATAGGTTACACATTTGGTGTTATTTTCTTTTATTAGAATCAACAAATTAAAAGTGACACTCACTATAAGGACATTCACAAATGAGGACATCTCACAGTGACTATCCCTTGTGTAATTGCCACTTGAATGCATTGCTATTGAACCACATTAATGCTTTTTTCCTTCAACAAATGAGGATAGTCACTGTAAAGACAACATGATAATGTACACTCACTGTAAGGACAGTCACAAATGAGGACATCTCATAGTGACTGTCCCTTGTGTAATTGCCACTTGAATGTATTTCTATTCAGCCACATTAATGCTTTTCTTCTTCAACAAATGAGGATAGTCACTCTAAAGACAACATGATAATGTACACTCACTGTAAGTGTACATTATCATGTTGTCATGATAATGTACACTCACTATAAGTGTACATTATTATGTTGTCTTTATAGTGACAGTCCTCATTGAAGTGGCAATTACACAAGGGATAGTCACTGTGAGAACTTCTCATTTTGTGAAATTACACAAGGGACAGTCACTGTGAGATGTCCTCATTTGTGACAAGGAAAATCACACATGAGGACATCTCACAGTGATTCTCCCTTGTGTAATTGCCACTTGATCAAATGTATTGCTATTGAGCCACATTAATGTTTTTCTTCTTCAACAAATGATGACAGTCACTCTAAAGACAACATGATAATGTACACTCACTATAAGGACAGTCACAAATGAGGATATCTCACAGTGACTATCCCTTGTGTAATTGCCACTTGAATGCATTGCTATTGAACCACATTAATGCTTTTTTCCTTCAACAAATGAGGATAGTCATTGTAAAGACAACATGATAATGTACACTCACTGTAAGGACAATCACAAATGAGGACATCTCACAGTGACTGTCCCTTGTGTAATTTGCACTTGAATGCATTTCTATTGAACCACATTAATGCTTTTTTCCTTCAACAAATGAGGACAGTCACTGTAAAGACAACATGATAATGTACACTCACTGTAACGATAGTCACAAATGAGGACATCTCACAGTGACTGTCCCTTGTGTAATTGCCACTTGAATGTATTGCTATTCAGCCACATTAATGCTTTTCTTCTTCAACAAATGAGGATAGTCACTCTAAAGACAACATGATAATGTACACTCACTGTAAGTGTACATTATCATGTTGTCTTTACAGTGACTATCCTCATTCAAGTGGCAATTACACAAGGGACAGTCACTGTGAGAACTTCTCATTTTGTGAAATGACACAAGGTCACAAAAATTACAAAACAAAAATAATATTACAGTTCACAAAAATAATTTTGTGAACTTCTAATATTATGACACATGAGGATAGTCACTGTGAAGACAACATGATAATGTACACTCACTATAAGATCGATGTTGATGCAGAGTGGCAACAAAAGGTGATGGAATTCAATCAAATGCTTGTTTAAACCCACAAACTCCTATTAGGCTTCAAAGCCACTCAAAGACAAAATAGTCACAAAACCTTAGATCTGGATTCCAAACTTTCAAAGATGGTGTTAGATGTGTTAAGAAAGAGGATTCAACAGGTTTCAAGAAGTTTCAACACTTCAAACAATTCTTAGCAAGCAATTTTCTCAAAACTGTCAAATAGGCCTAATTGCCCCTTTTCTAGTCCTCCAGCAGCGTTATAACCCAAATAACTCAAAATTTATCCAAATGAACCTACAAAAAAATTAGCATTCTAGATACCCTTTTGGGAGAACTATAACATACTAAAAAACCAGTATCAACTTCTTTGGAAAATGTGCCCCAAAACCTTGACTGTCACTATTTTTCAAGAGGAATTAGTGATGTTTTACAAAGCAAGTGTGCTAAAAACATATCCAAAAGCCACCAAATTCATAGGAAATTCCTATTTTGTGTCTAATTAGATGATTCAACAACCCATTTCACTTTATGATTTCATTTGCTACCAAAACCCCAAATTTGCCCTTAAAACCCTCTATAACCTAGGGTATCACCAATCTAACACTTCCACTCACTTCCAGGTCATAAAATTCATGTTTCACCATGAGTTCAACATATTATTGAAGAATATCAAATAATATTTATACCTTGTTAAGCCAGATGTCTGGCTGCTACACATATGGCATGTATTTGGGTACCCAAACTTGTCCAAACAACCATCAACTTTGCATTTCTTTCACATTCTCCTGCAAAACTTCACTTTTCTGGTTTATTCATGGTTAGATAGAATTTTTAGTGCTTCTAGGGTCCATCCTAAGGATCAGATGTACAAAGATAGGATGGTACCCCCATTTACCATTGAAGAATCAAAGCAAACTTTCAGTTTCAGCGTTACAACAGCAAATAAACTTGCAATAAACACTCAAAATAATATTAAAGTGACTCAATAACCCTTAAATGTATCTTACCAACATAAATGAATGATTATCACATCCAATACACTTAAATCTTGCAAGAAAATCTTAGATTTTCATTAAATTATGCCATGTCCATACAAATCCTGTACTTTGTCATACATAACAATGCCTTCTCCCCTTTCATCAGGTTAACACAACTTATATAGGTGTACATACACCTGTCTAACTGATCAAGTTGGTTAGAAATGTTTTATTTAACAAACAAATACTAAATCCTAAGTTTCCCTCCAAAATGCCTACATGACCGTTTATATTCAAATTCAAATTTATAAACTATGCATTCTATAACTTTTATGACATTCTAACCTATGTTATTGACTCAAAATGATCTCAAGACCTTATTGAATATGACAAAATATAAAAGCACCCTCTAGGACACCCTTATGGCTCATTAGGCCATTTTACATCAAGTTGCCCATAGGCTTTATCAAGAATTTTATGACTCTTGACTGGCAAAGTACATTGTTCATTACAATATGCCATTATTGGCCTTAAAATATCCTAGTTGACATGTAGGAATGCCTTTGATCTTCTGGTTCCATCTTGTTCCAAGGTGTTCCTAGTTGACTTGATAGGTGCCCCTGCACCAGATGTCCTCATTTGTGACTGTCCTTAAAGTGAGTGTACATTATCATGTTGTCTTTAGAGTGATTGTCCTCATTTGTGACTGTCCTTACAGTGAGTGTACATTATCATGTTGTCTTTAGAGTGACTGTCCTCATTTGTGATTGTCCTTATAGTGAGTGTACATTATCATGTTGTCTTTATAGTGACTGTCCTCATTTGTGACTATCCTTACAGTGAGTGTACATTATCATGTTGTCTTTAGAGAGATTGTCCTCATTTCACTGGGCATGATGAGAAAGGCAGATATACCTATCAAATAATAGAGGCAAGAATCTTTGATTACAGACATATTTATAAGAACCTTGCTTAGTATTTGTTAGCATATGTGCAATGACTATATTTATGATCTTTGCAGGCATATCAATGTCCTCATTTGAAGAGCTAGCACAAAGTATATGTGTGAAAATTTATTTCTAATTATTAATATATTGATGGAGGTGACTAGAGCTCTATTACAAATGAAAGATAAAATATTAAATTATTTAATTAGTTTCAAGTTGAAAATATTGTAACAATTAATGTATCTATGAATTGATGGAAGGATTCATGTGTTTGCATCCATTTATCCTGCTTAGTCTAGTGGAGTAGTCACTTACTCCCTACTTAGAAATTTCCAAATTGTGTGGTGAGAATGCTAAAGTCCTCATTTTCATTTAAATGAGAAAATAAAAATGGAGATGATGTAGGTTTTTCTTCTCTTTTTTTTAACCTTCTTGGTCTTTGGATTTAAAAAGAAGAGAGGCATGAGGAACCAAAAAATCAGCAAGATACTTATCCAAAAAAGCTAAGAGTAAATTGTCCCATATTTGAAAAAAAATTATAATTTGTATTTGGTTATTATTTGGGATATGTGATGTTTTATAGATTTGAGATTAAAAGATCTATTATTTTTTTTAACATTTGACAAATAGATTGCATACTCGATATGCTTCAATATTTTGCATCCATCTTTGCATAGGTATACGACAAAGATAAAATCTTTGAAGACATTCATTTTCAATATTTCTAATTATTATGACTATATGTCAACATCCACTAAAATAGGTATGTTTATTTATATCACATTTTTATCGTGCACACATTTACATGTGTAGTTAGCTTTAAAAAACTCCTCCAAAAGTATTTAATATATATCTAGGTTCAAAGTGCTTCTAATTTTTATACTTGAGTTTTTTGTGTGAATTTTTTGTAGGAGATATTTTGTAGTCATTGCAGAAGATGGAAACATACAAGATGTTAGAAGCTTGTTAGTGATTGTTTATTATGTTTCACAGAAGAGAAGATGGGGTTAACAAAGGAAGAATTAAGTAACAAAATGTTTCTTATTGTAGACTTAGTGATATATTGATGATCTATCATGTTGATTTATCTAAATTTGAATATATTTTTTAATTTAATTTAAATACATCTTGGGTTTAAATTGATTCAATGTGCAATATATTTTTAAAAATTTGTTATGTAGGAGCTGCCAAGAATTTATTTACTTGTGAATTAGACCTTCTAAATTATAGTATGAATTTTTTTACTTGTGAATTAGAGTTTACTCAATTATAGAATCATCGTACATAGAAGGGAGATGGTCACTTTATTGCAAGTGGCATCTTGTTTTTTAGAATATTGAACTTAGATGATTATCTTGTTTTTCATAAGGGGGGTGATTATCGTTTATTGCATACTATTTCATTCTCTAAAATTGATTATATATAAAAGAGATAAGAATCAACATAGATAAGAAGGAGATGATTATCATTTATTGGTTATTTTTTATTGTGTAGTATGTTATTTTCTAAGAATCAATGTAGATAAGATGGAGATGATTATCTTTTCTTATAGGGTATCTTGTTTTATTTTATTTTGTTTAGACAAAAGTGGAAGAACCACTATATATATTTATATTTATAAAAATTGATTAAAAAAGAGCTCAATCAGGAAAGAACCAGGAAGAAAACTCGACATCGTCGCTTTATATACAAAGGTTTAAAAGAAAACCTTAACGCTATTTGATTAGTTTGTTACATTCAGAAGGTCGTGGCCACCTTTGAAGAATGCAAGTGGTCAAAGACCCATACATTTCAAATTTTGAACTGCTAGTGGCTAAATTCAAAAATCAAATAGGATGCATCTCTAAACCAATCCCATAGGATGCATCTCTAAATCAAACTCTTGCAAAATAGCCATCTATTTCTCGTGACGCTCTCCCAAATTTGACTACATAACCAATCTCTTGACCACTTGGTTAGGCATAATGGCATATATATTGCTTCTCAAGATATATTGTCTAAACTTCTTGAATTATCTAACCAAGCTAAAAGCTTATTTCTCGAGGGCCCAATACCTCACTTCAACATTATTGAAAGGTGAACTCATAAAATTGATGCAGAGGCTTAGGGTGTCCAATCTAACACCTTTTTAAGCTTACAAAAATTAACACAGATCTCCTCTTGCTTCTTCTATACATGCACCAAATTTCCACCCAAGTGGAGTGGCGAATAGGAAAAATTATCATTGCAGCAAGTAACTTTTGAACTTCCTTGAAGATTAAGGGTTCTATCAACAAATTAATAGGTTGCTACTTTTGTATGAATGACTTTATGTTAGGCTTGAGAGTTATGTCATGGGTGATGATGGAAGTATCAAATATCTTCAAATCTTCATATCAAGTTGTGTTAACTTACCGATGACTTGATGCTTGACTCTCAGTAAAATGGTGATATAGGGTCCTTATATTACACATAATTTTGATTAAAAGTTAAAATATAGCATTAAAATCTAAATGATAAAGATATTTCATATGATGTTTTCGATATTAAAATGGTTGAGAAAATGGTTGTTCACTAACGATTTTTATCAGCAGGTTGCAAACAAATCATCCTTCTTCCACCAACGAGTCATTCCATTCAAGAAAGACCATGTCTGACGATATCAACGCACAAACAAATAGGGAGACAATTGCTAGACTATGGTCTAACTTAAAAAGAAAGGGTGATGGAAAATGTTATTGTCCTTGCAAACTTTGTAAGGGCTTAAAGACTCAAAGATATCTAATCAAAACAGCTGAGGAACATTGTAGGCAACATGGTCACATTGAAGGGGGAAATGAATTTCGTCTATTGGTATGTATTTTAATATTTTATAAAATACATAAGACATGATTTGATGATGAAAACATGATCATGGTTAATATAAGGTCATCATTTTCATATAGGTCAATGTCCCTCAATTTCATGTTATGGACCATGACAATCTGGAGAATGTGGATTTCCAAACGAGGGAACATGGAGGTGTGAACATAGAAGTAGAAGGTAATGATATCATGGAAGAAGACCATGATGATGAAGAAGATCAATATGATCACGATGATCAAGATGATGATGATGTTGATGCAGAGCTTGATGTACCTTTACTTGAGAAGGCACACGAGCCCCTATATGAAGGCTCTGAAACAACTCTTCTTGCCGCTGTATTGTTGTTGGTGAACCTGGAGGTTATGAATGGTTTATCCAATGTAGAAATGACACGTATGTTAAGGTATGTCATCTTTTTTCATTATTTTAGTCGTAATTCCCTTGCAATTAATATTGGATGAATTGTGTAGCAATTAATATTCTTTAAATTAACAAATTATATTTTTGGTCATAGGTTGGTAGGTGAGTGTTTGTTACCACCATCAAACATCCTACCTCGCTCGTACCGAGAATTATCTGCCATTATGAAAGATATTGGAATGGAATATCAAACAATACATGCATGTCCGAATGATCATATTATATATTATAAACAGCATGAATTTGCAACAGAATGCCCTATTTGTCATATTAGTAGATATCAATCAGATTGAATAACAAAAAAGGTGCCTCGCAAGGTTCTTCGACATATTCCCATTATTTCACGTCTGCAATGATTATTCAAGTGCAATAGCTTGGCACAATTTATGGATTACCATGCACGCAATAGAAGTCAAGATGGCATTATGAGAATGTCTGCAGATGGCTCGACATTTAAGGAAATAGAAGAAAAATGGCCACACTTTAAAGAAGAACCTCGTAATCTCAAGCTTTCATTGGCAGCGGACAGTGTCAATCCGTTTGGAGAGATGAGATCTACTTACTCGGTGTGGCCTGTTTTTGTTATCAACAATAACATTCCTCCTTGGTTGTCCATAAAGAGGGAGCACATAATGTTGTCACTGATTGTTCCAGGTATATTTTGATTTAATGGTCATCTAAATTAATTTATTATTAATAATCCATCAAAATGGTCATAATAATTATGTAATGTTTTTGTTCATTCAACTAGGTAAGTACCAAGTTAAAGATATCAATGTATATATTGAGCCCCTTATCGATGAGTTGATGGTGTTATAGAATAGGGTCACTATGTATGACATCTCTAGACCAATAGGACAAAGACAATTTCAATTCCATGCAATGCTTGTATGGACAATACATGATGCCCCTGGGCTAACACATTTTTGTGGTATGTTCTCTTCATAACGCCTCTTCTTTGGTATGTTATAGTGCTAACACAAAGTTAACACGTTTAATCCAATTAGACATGATCTTGTAGGTCTTCAGACAAAGGGAAAATTTGCATGTCCAGTTTGTGGTCCAAAGACAAAATCTTGTCATTCAAAAAGTTTGAGAAAGCAGGTGTTCGATGAGAATAGACACTTTCTCCACAGAAATCATAAGTACCAAATTACTGAAAAACATCTTTTCAATGGGAAAGAAGAGACTACATCAAAGCCATGGAGAATGACACCTCACCTATGGAAGTTGGCATACAATAAAATAAATCATCGAGGTAATGTCATTCCATCTGATGGGTTTTGTTTTAAATTTATCTTTTGATATTGTGTTTTGTTTACTGATGATGTAATTGATGCTTGTGAAGGTCGTCAAGGCATCAATGACCAACTTCCAGAAGGACTCAAAAGTTATCCTACGTAATTTACTAGGTTGTCGTACTACGAGCAACTCCCAATCATGCATTTGTTTGATCCTATGCATATTGGAAAGAATGTAACAGAGACATTATGGAAAATATTGGATGGAAGGCGTGACAAAGACCAAATCATCAAAATTTGTAGTGACATTGAAGAATCCAACCATGCAATGAAAAATTTTATTCAATCCAATCAAAATGGAGACCAGATTGATACAAGTGCTCTTCCATGGTTATTGTCGGAGCAGCAAAGCAATGCTATAAAAGAAATTATAAAGAAAATATGATTTCCTACAGGATTTGCTGCGAACATAAATGATCTCATATCAAAGAAAAGTGAATTTGGGCCAGGGATGAAAACACACGATTGGCATATATTTATTAAGGTAATTCATATTACTTTGTATTCACTATATATTTGTATACTGCATGTGGTTTTCATTGCATTCTTTTATAAAATATTGACGAGATCATTTTACAAATATTGCAGTATGTTCTACCTCTATCTCTCCCACACCACTTTGCCAATGGTGTCAAACAAGTTATATATGATCTTGGAAAATACATGAGGTGGTTGTCATCTAAAGAAATCAATAAAGAAGATATAAAATACTGGAAGAGAAAAATTCCTCTTCTTATGTGTGAAATGCAAAAGTGTCTACCTTCAACTTTTTTCAATGCACAAGAACATTACCTCTTACATCAAGTTGAGGAGATTGAATTGTGCAGACCTGTACCAACTAGGTCAATGTGGATGGTTGAGAGGCACTTGAAATTTTTGAAAGACTTGGTTCGACAGAGAGCACATCCTGAGGGTTCTATGGTAGAGGGATATATGGTATACCAGACCATGGTGTACATTAGTGAATATCTTCCTAAGTTTGCAACAAAGATCCATGTAGATCGTATTTGGGATCCCAATTCCATTAAAAAATTTGAAGGGGAGCACTTGATGGGCAAAGGTAGATTGAGGAAAGTGAGAGGTAAATCTAAGATGTTATTGTAGTTAATTAATTCTTATAAATCTAGTCAAGAGTCGGATGCAATAAATCTAAGATATTTTTGATACAGCTAGTCGAGAATGGGATGCAATACACTTGTATATTGCAAATAATCTTGATTGGATGACGGTATGGATTGAACGATGTCAACAAAATGGTTGTTCATTAACATGGGAAGGTGTTGCTTCATTGGTTAGAGAAGCTCATCGTAATGGAGATCCCAATGTTACTCCAATGGTAATTGATCTAGCACATGGTTTAAGAGGTGGATAGGTACGTACAAATTTATTAATGATCATGACTCGTATGTTTCATATCAACTCATGATACAAATAATTTACACACTTTAAAAATTGCAGGTCAAGCACCACAAAGCTATGTACTATCATGGCCACAAATTTCGTATAAAAAAGTTGGATGATACAAAGAAAACTTGTGATTCTAGGATAAGTGCAGTTTTTGAGGTCACCAATATATCATCTAGAAATGACCTACATCCTCAACAATCTCAAAATCAATACTATGGCATCTTAGATGATATAATTGAGTGCGACTTTAACTCCTTCAAAGTAGTTCTATTTGTCATCAAATGGTACAGGCTACGACTGAATCAAAATGATCCAGATAGAACTGATATTCAACATGATAATGGATTTACAATGATTAATACAAGGTTGTTTGAGCTAGTTGGAGATGAGCCCTATGTTCTTCCAAGCCAGTGTGAGCAAGTGTTTTACTCAGAGGTTCCACATAAATAGGGTTGGTCATTTGTTGTTAGACATGATCCAAGAGGAAGGCCGATAAAGTATAATGTTATGGAAGAAGAAGATACTGAAGATGATGAAGAAGTAGATGATGATGATGATGATGATGATGATGATGATGCTGATGGTGGTGATGATGATGATGATGATGATGATGATGATGATGATGATGATGGTGATGACGATGGTGATGGTGATCATGGCGATGATGATTGCGGTGATGCTGTTGATGATGGCGATGATGGCGATGATGGTGATGGTGATGGCGATGATGATGATGATGATGATGATGATGATGATGATCAATGACATAATTGAAATGGTTACATATTTATTGTGTTCAATTCTAATGATTACATATTTATGTTTTGCTTTAAATTGTAATGGTTACATATTTATTCTGTTCAATTCTAATGATTACGACATATGTGATTTATAATTACCAATTTTTTGTTTACGATGCTCAATTAATTGCTGTTGATACATGTATATTTGTGTTTCATTATCACCCTTTTTGCAAACAGGCAATTGACTACAGACATTGTCACCCCGGCCTTCTATTGACGATCTTGCATTCCATACATAAGGTAAATTTGTTCATGTTTACGATGTTGCATATTGTTCATGTTATCTTCTAAGTTATTTGTAGCATACGTATCATGTAATATTTAGCTAACTTAAGATAAATGATTAACATATGCAGTAAATTTGACCCCTTTGGCGTGGATCGTGCACAGTGACATGGATCGGTAGGTATAAGTCAATAAATAGACATAATTTTCTTATATTCTTCTTGTTTATCACTGAGCACGTATGTTATAAATAGACATATTATATAATCATATAATGTATATATAGACAAAGAACCATATAGAAATATAATATATAATCACTTTCAACCTAGTACATTTTATATCTCTCATGTATAGACAAAAAGAACTGTACGTATGGGTCATGACTTGATTATTCTATATATATTGACGTGGCAATATCTCATTTGATGGATTGTAGCACCCACCAAATAGGTACTTGTCAGATCTATCTACATCGAATGAGGGAAATGAGGGAATGCTAGATGAAAGTTCTACATGTAGTACGGCTAAAACAGGGAGATCAACTAGAGGTCAAAAGATTAGAAAAAAATTTGACAAACGCATGCAATATTTCCTTGCTAATGGGGGGTCATGTTCTTATGATGATGAGACCAAAGGCGACATCAAGGTGCCCTTTCGGTACACACACATTGAGAAAGAATGGGTACCCAATGAGCTACCTCCAATTAATATTGATTTTTGTGTTAATGAGAGGATATATCGCATTGCTCCATCCTCATTACATGGTTTGGGCCTATTTTCCATGGATGGGATAAAGGTATATTACAATAGAGTTGTTGAATTGTTCGAGTATGTCGGTCCGTGTTACAATTACAATGATTGGATGCTGATTGTTCAATATAAAAAAAGTATGCGTAGGTATGCACTATCAACTAATTATATACAAAGGAAAGAAAATGATCAAAGTAAAAGATTTGCAATGTACATTGATGGGAGACCAAAAGCAATAGGTAATATTGTTGGTTTTATAAATAGTATGCGACCTTCATCAACTAATAAGCAAGCCAATTGCATATTTGAGGCACGCGAGGGGAATCAAGTTTTTGTATGTGCAATAAAATCAATAAGTGCAGGGGAAGAACTGCTAATAGATTATCATTTAAATCGCATAGATACAAACAAAGTTACTATCATGAGGGTGGTAAGTACTATATACTATTTTATTAATAAGTTTTTTTTTGCTAAGTCTATTGCTTTTAGTTCGCTAAAGTTTTTATATTTAATCTTTGTCACAGGATGATATGGATCCCGCACATGATAGAGGCCACGAGGATGCTCCTCCCACTTGTTCTTCAGCAAAGGTAAACCTTATTAAAATTGTACAAATTAGATAGTTGAAAAATGTTATATTATTACGTTATTTTATTTATGGTTTTGGAGTTTTTATGATAGTTTTACTGATATTCCTATCACAATTTGATGTTCAGGATAATAGAAAAGCACCCTCGACAGTAGAGGCAATAGATACCCCTAATGATGATGATCTTTTTGCAGATTTGCCTAATGTTATAATCATGGTAAAGAAAAAAATGAAACAAATCAATAAAGATATAATTAACATTTTGTATGAAAGAAATCCAAGTGAGGAGATGCTCAGGAGGCTAACTGAATTGAAAGCACTCGGACATCGGTATCAAGTAAGCAGTAATGAATCTTTAGTTATAACAAAATTTCAATAAAGGTTAATATTTTATACTCTTTTATGTTGTGAAGTAAAATATATGTAATATGTGTTCTTGTTGTAGGATTTTATGGAATCTCTAGTACCTGGTCAAGGACAATGTGCAGATGAGGCCGGTACTAGTAGACCTCCGGCTACCTCAGGTAAAATAATCCTTTAGTTGACAAGTTACAAGGAATTTTTTCTTTGGAACATTCAAAAACTTCTCAAGTTAACTCTTACTTTTATTATTTGAAAATGTCTTTGCTAACAATGTATTGTTCAGGTCCTCAATTACAGGAGACTCCTACTAGCCAGGTTGCCCATAGAAGATTGTCGAGTGCAATGTCAGCCACAAGGGCCATGCAAACATCAACACCTTCAAGGGCTATGGCATCTGGTAAATCATTGTTTTACTATATTTGGTTTTGTGCTAATTATGATTTCATAATTTGTACTTTAATCTTGGGTGCATCACATAGTGGATTATTTTTTTGGAGCAGGAGATACCCCGGTGGCACCACTTGGTACACTTGCTACCGATCAATCTGCATGTATTGGTGAAAATTCACCACCATTTCTTGGATCTACCCGTGTTACTAGCATGGGTGCGATGCAGACATCATTATTGATTGACAATAATGAATCAATGCCTATAAAATGTCCTCAGATTCCAGGTACTTTAAATAATTATTTTTTATATTGTAATATGCATTTACCTATTCATAACAAGTTTTGGATTGATTATCCCATGAAATTTTTTGCAGGAAATGATATGTTTTATAAGAAACTTTATGACCTAACATTCATATATTCAGGCCCACCATACGTAAAAGGTGGAACATCATAAGTGAACTAAGTTTATCCCACTATTTTTTTTTCATATCATTAATTGGTACAGTATTTTTCCTTTCATTCCGGTCTTTTCTTTTAGTGGCTATATCTAACAATTTTGTGTTTTTCCTTAAAAGGTGGAATTTGCAAGAAAAAAGTTTAAAAGATCAGCTCATCAAAGATTTACATCATGAGTTTGACAATAATATTTTTGATGAGAAGAAAATTTTGGAAAGAGCTTGCAAACATCTTAAGACTGTGAGGGACCAATATAGAAAGAGTCTCGTCCAGAACCCAAAGTATGAGCGTCCTCCCTTTATTTCAGCGAGGGATTGGAGTGAATTTATTTTAGATGCAAAGGAGAAAGCGGACACTCAAAAAGGAGTTTCGCCAACAAATGCGAGAAGGTATGCAATAGTATTAACTACTAGTGATAAGATGATAATTAAATTTTGAATGCAATCATCATTTTTCAATATAATATCTTGGTATGATGTTTTAGACATTTTCACCATTAAAGGCAATGTGTTCAGCATTTCAAAGTTTCATTTGTTATTCCATATACATGTTTTTATAACCATTTTTTCAAACTTTTCATAGGTTGCAGGACACTTCAAAGGCAACAAAGGCCAGGCTGGAAAAGATTGGGCAACACAGACTTGGCGCTGGCGGATATTCGAAAATTAAAGCTCACATTGTAAGTAGCAATAAATGAATTGTAGAGAAAAATTATTTATAAAATGCAAATAATTTTGTTTAATCAAAAAATGCAGGGCTCTGATTTTAATTTAGAGGCCACGGAAGAGCACAGAAAAATTGCCTTCAAGGAAGGCTATCAAGGCATGGCTGAACGCCTATGGCAAGCTTCCACTGGCCCAACCGAAGAGTCTCCTGCATCATGTGCATAGGTAAATATGCCAAAAAATATATTAGAAATTGAATACTTGAGCAACAATCAATTTGATAATAATGTCCATTACATTGCAATGCAGCCTACAGTGCTGCATCATGAAGCCGCTGATGTGGATCATACTATCCAAGGAGGTGCTCATTTTCTATTTAAAACTAATTATGTAATTATTAATATAATTTAACATCTTAAATTGAACTTGGTGTAACATTTTTGTGTATATTTTAGAGGATACAAAATCAGGTCATGCTGAACGAGTGCCGGAGGATGTTCAGACTGATCACCATGTAGATCATGTGGCACATTCAGGTAAAGAAAATCTATGTTTTATTCTTTTAAATTAATTTTTTGATTTATAGTTCTTTTACTTACATAAATACTTGTAATTCAATAATATAAAAGTGTGAATTTAACTCATGAAGTAGTTATTGTAGCAGACCCCCCTTCAGCGCAGCGGCCTCCTATTCCTGAACAGATGAGGAGGAGACACACGTTGGGATTAGACTCAATAGAGGAGGGGAATGATGAGGACATTGATCTTCCTCTTAGAAATTATATGATTAAAAAAAATAGCAAGAAACCCAAAAAGAAATGATTGTAATTAACATTTATTGCTAATGAAAGAACTTTGTCTTAATGGATGTAATTTTGTACTAGTAATGTTGATGAATGATGTGTGTTAATATGTGTTAATGAATTATTCGTGAATGTTGTGTGTTAATGAATTATGTGTTAATGAATTATTTATGAATGTTGTGTGTTAATGAATTTTATGTGTTAATGAATGTTATCATGTGATTATAATGATTGAATGTTATATTTCAAAAATGCTGGATGAATGAATGAATGAATGAATGTTATTAAATGTTAATGGGGAATTTAGAGTGATGTTAGGGGGGGGGGGGGGAGGGGCCAAATGAGCTTCCACCTTCACGTGGTTGGCCTTGTTTAGTAGAGAATATTAAACTATTCTTGAAACCAAGTGAAGCTCAAATTTTAAAGACAAGCTTAGAGTTTTTGATGCAGAGCCTTCTAATATCCCCTTAAGGAACCCTGTTCAACTCGAGGATTCAACAACGTCTTGGAATCCACTCAAGGAACTAGAGTTCAACTCGAGGATAAATAAGAAGTTCTTGACTTTAGGATATCAACCAAACACTCCTCTACAACAGGTTCACTGCCTTGATTCATTTTAGACAATGCTACTTCCCAGCAGGTCACTCATCCCAATATTATTCTAGTTCAAGTGCTCTTTACTACAAAGGTTCCTCCAATGTTAAGCCCACTTTTCTTGCAACCTAATGCAGAGCTGGTGTGTGGCATCCATATTGATTACCTCAGACAACAAATCCACTCCACTTTGCAATTGCTTCTTTACCTCAATATCCCTCAATGCCTTGACTCCCAAGTGTACCTAGTTTCTCTCAAACACCAAACCTTCACACAAGAATCCAAACTTCATTTTAAATTCACAAAACATCTTTTTATGACCTATCCACCATATTCCCACAACCCATTTTATTTGGACAACCCATCTTCTATCCAACACACACAATCAGTCCTTGAAGCTTGTAGCCCTCACCAGTCATTAAATTGACTTTTCCTCTTACTTTCCCCAAACAACTAAGTAAACTCAAATATTATCTAAATACCCATTTGGGCTCTTTAAATCCTCTGAAAGATTCAACCTATACTCCTTTGGACCATACCCAAGATCCAATACCCCTAGCCTATCATCACCAGGCCTAATTCTCCACTTTTACATAGCAACCCCTAACTCCACTTGTTCCCAAGACTCAAAAGGCTAAAACAGTCATTCTAGAGGTTGAGAAATGACAGATTTCCAACTCACCAAGTCTCCACCCTTCACTTAACTCATTTGCCACCAAAACCCTTGCTTTTAGGGACATACCATGAGGGTTTGATCAAAAGGACCCCTCCCATCAACTCCAAGCCAAACTAAATGTGTAAACACCTCACTATAGACCCCCTTATAGGTAATCCATCACCAAACCTCTTCAATCACGAAGCAACCAACTTTCAACATGACTGGTGTCTCTTCAGGCTTAACCTCCATCAACAAATTATCATCCAACACTGCTCCTTCACCAAGCTTCTCTATTCTCCTGCATTAGATCATTATGATACAAAGAAATACATGGTTGTGGGATCGTGTATGTGTTAGCGGTGGTGCATATGGAGGATTTTGTGATCTAGATTCACATTAAGGTGTCTTATTATCATTCCTTTTTGTTACTCTATGCTTGAGATTCTTCAGCTTGATATGAGTTTTAAACTCACCTCATACAGCAAAGAAGTACGACAGAAACATACTTCATATTTCTGGTATGGTTTTCAACATTCATTTCAATCTATGTTTTCTTGGAAACAGTCAAATTTTTAATGCTTTTATTTTAATAGAATTATACATTTCTAAATTAGAATTTTTGAAACCAGCACAGCCATTGCTAGAGCCAAGACAAGAGGTACCACACAAGATCAGATAATCTATCCATTCATGACGTGGAGGCAACTTCATGGGAGACTATTCCAACTGCACTATCTAGAGCACTTGGACCTCAGTCACAATGCCTTCTTCCCTCCTCTTGCCATCCCATCACACTTTCACAAGCTCAACAATTTAAGGCATTTAAGCTTGTACGACTCTATTTTCGTTGGTCAAATTCCAAGAGAGATTGGTAACATCTCTAGTTTAATTAAACATTTTCCATTCTTCGTAGACTTACAGATTTTCGTGATGGTGATCTTGTTTAATTAAACATTTTCTATTCTTCTTAGACTTACAGATTTTCCTTTGTTAATTCATTTCAAGGATGTATTTGTGCAAACATTTATGTTGTAGCTTGCTGTATTGTCTAATCATCAAAATGGATGGGATACCCATATTCGTCAAGTAAAGATTTATGGTCCCTATCCGTAAGTATTGTTGTTGCCTTCATATTTTGAAAGACTATTTTAGTTCATTTTAGTATAAAATGGTGGCACTTTTTCTTTAGTTTCTATATCTTATGCTTAGTGAAAAATAAAACATTTTCATCTTTTCTCATCATGTTTCTATTTTGTGCTGAAATAGAAATCCAATTCCCCTCCAGGAGTTCCAGTTTAATTCTCTTGAGTTTACGATGTATTCGAACCTCAGATAACAAGTGGATCTACATGTTCAAAACATTACCTTTTATTTATTGAGCACAAAGCTTTGTATTTGATAGCCATACATTTTTCAAATATTTGAAAAGATAAAAATAACACTTAATAATTGAACTATGGGTGTATTTTAGTATGTCTCTTTTGTGCCTATGGGGTAGATTAGTACATTGATACCACACTGTGTTTTCCTATACATCTTTGTTTCTGTCTTGTGCTGTTCCATGAGAAATAAGCTTGAATTTCTTATGCTTGAGAAATGGAAATTCATTGTGTTGGCTTTGCATTCCATATTTTGTTGAAGATTTAGGGACTCTAAGTCTATGTGCTACATTATTTTCTTGTCAATTTTTTTGTGTGTTTATATTCTTCAATAAATCCTAATACATTGTATGATGGAAAGATTAACAACATAGGTTTTTGAAGATTACTATTTAATCACGATTGCTTTATCTCTGCTCTTTCTGTCTTTATTACTTTAAATTCTAGATCAGATATATATTTCTTAGTCATTTTTGAAATGCTATTGTTTATGGTATTTTTCTTCTTTACGCCAACTATTGGTATTTATCAACTTTATGATTGCAGGTACCTATGGATCTTGTTGTTGACCACTCAGTGCAGGTTGATGTGGCAAAAGATTAGAAAAAAATTTGACCAACGCATGCAATATTTCCTTGCTAATGGGGGGTCATGTTCTTATGATGATGAGACCAAAGGCGACATCAAGTGGGTATCACCAATGCATGTAGATTGATCAGTATCTGGTGTACTTTAATCTTGGGTGCATCACATAGTGGATTATTTTTTTGGAGCAGGAGATACCCCAGTGGCACCGCTTGGTACACCAGATACTGATCAATCTGCATGTATTGGTGATAATTCACCACCATTTCTTGGATCTACCCGTGTTACTAGCACGGGTGCGAAACAGACGTCATTATTGATTGACAATAATGAATCAATGCCTATAAAATGTCCTCAGATTCCAGGTACTTTAAATAATTATTTTTTATATTGTAATATGCATTTACCTATTCATAACAAGTTTTGGATTGATTATCCCATGACATTTTTTGCAGGAAATGATATGTTTTATAAGAAACTTTATGACCTAACATTGCATATATTCGGGCCCACCATACGTAAAAGGTGGAACATCATAAGTGATCTAAGTTTATCCCACTATTTTTTTTTCATATCATTAATTGGTACAGTATTTTTCCTTGCATTCCAGTCTTTTCTTTTAGTGGCTATATCTAACAATTTTGTGTTTTTCCTTAAAAGGTGGAATTTGCAAGAAAAAAGTTTAAAAGATCAGCTCATCAAAGATTTATAATTATGTTCATTGGCTAGTAATTTATTACCTCTAGTTGATTTGAATTATTCCCGTACAGGAAGGAATAGCAGTTGGCAGAACTTTTGCACTGTTCAAGAACTACAATATTGATGGCAATAAAGAGATGATTGCCATTGACACGATGAACATTGAAGGTTCATGCACATCTTGCTACATCACAACTGGTAATCACTCCAGCACTCCTAAATTGCTAAGCTACAAAATATTATTTAATTCTAAGTTTTTATTGAATTCAAAGCATTGTAGCTTGAATCTATTTTTCCAATTCAAGCTACTTAAGAGAAAGGTGATTTGTCTATGTTTATTTTAAAAGCTTATTTTTCAATAGACATAATGAATGTCCTATGTGTAGGGTCAGCTTCCTGAATTCAGTCATGCAGCTTCCTGAATGTAGTCATGCTTGATTCAATTATTTATAACCCGTCTTTCAAATAACCCATCTTTCGAATAACTCATCTTTTGAATAGTAGTCATTTTTAGATTAAGTTTTGGTAGAATTTCAAAAATGTCATTTTTAGAATATATTATGTTAAGCATAATATTTTAATGAATTGCATGATGGTATTTGATATTGAAGAAGATAGTCCATACGACTACTGTTCTCCCTCCCCTTAACAGTTTATAACTTTATATATTATTTGTTATTTGATGTTTTGAGTAATCCAAGCAATAGCAATGTCATGAGCACCCATTCACCATAACCCTTCTCTTCTGAGCTGTTCTGCTTTGACACATCTCTAATCCACAGTCTTCATTACATGGATTGTTTATTGGGGACCTTAATAAAGTTTACAATGTACACAGGATAATGAGATGGATAATGGATGAAGAGGAGCATCTTGCCAAGCTGAAGGAAGACACTTTGTAGTATGTTATTATAGATATGGGCCATAAGTTCTGAAAGCTTACATATTTGATGCATCATTTCTTTTTTGTAAAAGGATTTCCCTTCACTTGTAATCGGTTTTCTAGTAACAAAACTATGGAGCAGAATAAAATGGAATAAATGCACCCTAATTTTATCATATACAACCATTCCTGTTTCCTTTATTCTGGGATTTAGATATATAGCTGTATATGGTCAAACTCCAGCAGGTTTGGTTTGTATTGTACTTTGGTGCTGCTTTTCATTCTCTTTTTTCACTTATGCAGCTATAACCACTGTTGACACCAGTGGAATCAAAATGCTCAAAGAGCTCAAGAGAATAATTGAATTGAAAGGCCTTCAGGTAACTATTATCATAATTTTGGTTTGAACAAAATATTATTTTGGTTTAAACAATTTATTTTAAGTTTTGATTTGTTTATGTCATTCATCTAAAATCATTTAATAAGTGGGTATTATTGAATTAAGTAATAGCATTCCTAATAAATTTAATAAGTGGGTCTTATTGAATTAAGTAAAAGCATTCCTAATAAATCAACCAAAGAAATGAAAGCTTAGAATGTGTTGTTTAAACGTGTTCAGCAGTATGTACTCTGTATAAAACATGTCAACTATATCAACACTTCATAGAATTTTGGTTTAAATAGTAAACTCTAAACTTTGACCTTTTTAAATTGCGTACTGTTTCATTACTGGCCTAGAACCTACATATAAATTAATAAAAATCCAAGTACTCACCAAGCTTACAAGTTTTAAATAAGTGTGACTATCTTTATGTTATAACAAAATTTAACAAAAATCTATTTTGTATTGTAAAAAATGTGAATTATACTAACAAGAAGTATACATGATCTTTAGCTTGCATTGAGCAACCCTGGGTCAGATCTCATGGAGAATCTTCAAAAGGAAAAGTTCACTGAAATTTTGTGACCAAATTGGTTGTTTCTTACAGTTGGTAAGGGTGTTGTAGTTTGCAGTTCTCTTCTCCAAGCTCATAAGCTCAATAGATAATTGAATGTCAACGGTAATAACCAGGCTGGTCTCTACAATTACAGTTTGCATGGTTAAAGACTAAACCTGAGAGTTACCCTTGTCTATCATTTCATTCTTATAATGAAGAATGTCCTCACTTACCTCGCTATATTTCTCTACTGAATATTACTTATAGTTTACAATAATCAAAGGTTGTAAGAAGCCATGGAGGCTTTGTTTTTAATTTGATGAATCACCTTGCAAGCTACAGTTGTGATTATGAAGATGTTAAATAATATGAATATAATGGAAGGGCTAAAATTTTGTTAAAATCTAATTAGAAACTTTTTTTTTGCCTATGTTCCCATCAAGCTTAAAACGTTATGTGGGAAGACTCGATACACTCTTTGGGAAATTTTACTATGGACCATCCAAACCTAGAAATCTTCTTTAAACAACCACTTGTAATGTTAAAGAGATGAGAAGAGCTCTGCCTTTGAGGTTCAAATTACTCAAGACCAAAGAACCCTGTAACAGCTGCTCTCTATCCTCTACTGTAACAATCAAACTGAGGAAAGAGAATTCTAACTTCCTTGAAGCAAACCATCTTCCAGGTACTCACCTTCTTGGATGCATTTTTTGAGTAAAGCCTCTCTCACTGTTTTGTCTCCAAACATTTCTCCTATATTCCTTTGAGACTGTAATCTTCCATTTGACTCCAACCTTTTGAAGATCTTAGTCTCAAGGTAATGTATCCTCAATCAATGCTCCTTTTTTGAAGACTGATCCTCTATCTCTGTCATTGAGACTATTCTTTGTCAAGGACCCATTTAATGCCTATAAACCTAAAACCACTTAGACCTTAACCCTATATGACCATTACATGACATTTTGACTCATTACATGGGATTTTCACTTATTACATTGCTTTTATAGCATTATTCCTTATTACATTACAATGACCTTTAGACTTGATTATGAATTTTGCTTTGAATATTGAGTCTAACATAGCAATTGAACATCTCTGAATGCCATTCCACTCCTGGGCTCAGGTGCCCTGCTGGATGCCCCTGCATCATCAACTAAGTGGTACAAATGATCAAATCCCACAGACAGTCTGTAGCTATGATAGAGTCTAAAAAGGTAGAGAGACCTACACTGGTGACTCAGAAGAAACTTCAGCTTTCAAAAACAAAGCCAATTAGGTTGGCAGACTTGTGGATCGGGCTGGCATTTGGTGGAAGAGGAAGAAAGATGACTAGAACTCTGGAGGCCCACTATAATGGATTTCTATATTCAACCATGAGAGTAGAAGAGAGAGCTGATATCATGTATCAAAATATTAAACACACATTCTTCCAGCCAGTAGAGACGGAGATGATTACTTTGCTTCATTTTCATTTGCATAACCATATTATGGTGGGAACTAAGAAGACTAAGGATGTCCAGTTTTATGTGGAAGTAATGGACATGGTCCAAACTTTAGGAGGGGAAAGAAGGTCCATGTATGATCCAGATGAAATTGAGGAAGAGCAGCAAGAGAGGCACATGAAAAATAAAATCAATGGAGAGTTTGAAGGGTTTGTTAAATGAGTAACAGAGCTATGGGAGCAGCCTCATCTAAAAGATTTTGAACTGGAGTTTGATATACCATTTAGAGAGCTAGGTTTTCATGGAGTTCCTTTCAAAGCCTCTGCTTTTATTGTTCCTACTGTAAACTGTTTGGTAGAGTTGGTGGAATTGCCTTTCTTAGTAATAACCATTAGTGAGATTGAGATAGTTAACCTTGAGAGAGTAGGACTTGGGCAAAAGGCATTTGATATGGCTATTGTTTTCAAAGACTTCAAGTGGGCTGTACTCTGCATTGATGTTATTCCTCAATCTTCTCTTGATGGCATCAAAGAATGGCTAAACTCAATGGCTATAAAGTATTATGAAAGTAGAATGAACTTGAACTGGCGGCCAATTTTGAAGACCATTACAGATGATCCAGATAAATTTATTGAAGATGGTGGCTGGGAATTTCTAAATTGGGAAATCCATCTTCCATTTGGGTGACAGAATCCAATAGATGCTTCAAAATGTTTGAAGTTCTTTCACCAAGCTTTATCAAATGGATCTCTCACGAGAATGAATGGAACAGTTAGCACTCATTGGCTCTAGGTGATTCTTACGGAGGTGAAGCACCGGGACTTCCTGGGAGGTCATCCATCCTAGTACTACTCCAACTTGAGCACACTTAACTACGGAGTTTCCTCCCTAGTTAAACCCACTCTGCTTGCATCCTCATTTGCAAAACCTTCACCAACTGTTGTGCCTTACGAACCAGTTGATGAGCTTAAGGGGCTTTCTAATCAATGGTTCATAAGGCACAACACTTGGTGAAGGTTTTGCAAATGAGAATGCAAGAAGAGTGGGTTTAACCATGGAGGAAACTCCGTAGTTAAGTGTGCTTGAGTTGGTGTAGTACAGGAATGGGTGACCTCTCGGGAAGTCCCGGTGCTTCACCTCTATGAGCATCAGCTAGAGCCAATGAGTGCTAACTGTTCCATTCATTCTCATGAGAGATGGGTTCATGTGAACCACTACTCATGAATCATGGGTCAATGAGTTTGACTCAAAAAACTACACAATTGAATCTTGATAGCAATATCACAATTTGACTTGCTGTGGAAAATATCTTCTACTTATTAATTGACGAGCTTAAGGGGCTTTCTAATGAATGGTTCATAAGGCATAACACTTGGTGAAGGTTTTGAAAATGAGGATGCAAGCAGAGTGGGTTTAACCATGGAGGAAACTCCATAGTTAAGCGTGCTCGAGCTAGAGTGGTACTGGGATGGATGACCTCCCGGGAAGTCCCGATGCTTCACCTCCATAAGCATCACCTAGAGCCAATGAGTGGTAATTGTTCCATTCATTCTCATGAGAGATCCATTTGATAAAGCTTGGTGAAAGAACTTCAAACATTTTGAAGCATCTATTGGATTCTGTCACCCAAATGGAAGATGGATTTCCCAATTCAGAAATTCAGAGTTCTTTTCATTAACCTGTGATTCATGAGTAGTGGTTTACATGAACCCATCTCTCATGAGAATGAATGGAACAGTTACCACTCATTGGCTCTAGGTGATGCTTACAGAGGTGATGCACTGGGACTTCCCGGGAGGTCATCCATCCCAGTACCACGCCAGCTCGAGCACACTTAACTACGAAGTTTCCTCCATGTTTAAACCCACTCTGCTTGCATCCTCATTTGCAAAACCTTCACCAAGTGTTATGCCTTATGAACCATTCATTAAAAAGCCTCTTAAGCTCATCAATTAATAAGTAGGAGATATTTTCCATAGCAAGTCAAATTGTGATATTGCTATCAAGATTCAACTATGTAGTTTTTTGAGTCAAACTCATTGACCCGTGATTCATGAGTAGTGGTTCACACCAAAGAATCAAAACTCAGACTCGACAAGGCCGACTCGACCTGTGACTCGCTGATGACTCGGCAACGACTTGGCTATGACTCGGCAAAAAAAAAAATAGAGATTTCTTAAAATTTAAAACTTGTTTCAGGCACCCATTATTGAATAAAGCTTAAAAACACATCACATCACATCTAAAGGTCAAATAAAATCTAAAGGATATGGTTAAGAGAACAAAGTATAATCAATAATGAAGGGAATGAATGGTAATTGTTATGAACAGTCACGTCACTTCATTATGAACTAACATGTCATTTCTAATGTGAACAGTCATGTATTTTCTTATTTGCTAGTTCAATATATATAGATATTCAAATGTGTAGATTCAATCAATAACCAAGGCAATTTGATCACTGTTTTTTCCATTACATTCACTGTCTTCATTCCATCTCTCCAATTTGAATCTTGTGGATCATTGATTCTTAGCATTTCAATCTTCATTGTCCCAAGGCATTTGTCCTTCTGTTCCCTTTAACAACTCATGAATGCTCATTGATGAATCATGGCTGTTCTAACTGATATTCTTGTGATACATCATCAGCTATTCTCATTTCTTTATGATTCTTCTTATTTATTCATTGGCTAACTTTTTTGACATTCCTTGGACTACTCTTCATGACCTATCATTTAATTACTGTTCTGATCCTTATTGTGACTGCTCTAACAGTGAATGTCACTGTTTCTAACAGTATATGTCATTGTTTCATCATGTAATCACTGCTATACATCACTGCTCTGATCAATTTTATTTTCACTGCTATCACATTGCAAACCACTGCTTTTAATCATCTTTTATCAGTGACTTTTCATGACTAATGACTGCTTTAGGATTCATTCTTTTGTTTGCTGTCTTCTTTCTTTGAACACTGTCCTTGAACACTCACTGAAGACTACTGTCATCAAAAATTCATGAAGCCTACTGTCATTAGAGATTCATGAAGATGATCAATGTCCTTAGACATTGATGTGACTGTTTGTTAATTATCATGTCCTCTCATAACAGTCATGATTTTCACTGATATTCTTCTGCATTTCTCCATTTCTGATCACTGTCATAAAAATGAAAGCCACTGTCCTCCAGCATACTGTCTTCTACATCCTTTTGTTTGCTGCTCTCATTTGTGGATTATTGCTCATATCATTGTTATTATGATTACATCATTGGCACAGTCTTCCTTCTTGAAACAATAGATTATTGTCTTGTTCTAAGTGATTGTCACAATTTTTCTCATCCTTCAACAACATGTATATCACTGTTGTTGACAAGTCTATGGCTTGGGCCTGCCGTGGTGCAGGTCATGAGGCACAGACCCGCAAGTTATGGCCATGACCCGCTGACTCAGTGAGTCACACAGGTCATGCCCCATAACTCGGCCCATGACTCAGCCGGGTCACCAAAACTCGGGAGCCATGGCTCAACCTGTGAATCAGGATAACTCGCCTGACTCACTGCGGGTTTTGATACTCTGGTTCACATGAACCCATCTCTCATGAGAATGAATGGAACACTTAGCACTCATTGGCTCTAGGTGATCCTCACAGAGGTGAAGCACTGGGACTTCCCGAGAGGTCACCCATTCCAGTACTACTCCAACTTGAGCACACTTAACTACGGAGTTTCCTCCCTGGTTAAACCCACTCTGCTTGCATTCTCATTTGCAAAACCTTCACCAAGTGTTGCACCTTACAAACCAGTTGATGAGCTTAAGGGGCTTTCTAATTGATGGTTCATAAGGCACAACACTTGGTGAAGGTTTTGCAAATGAGAATGCAAGCAGAGTGGGTTTAACCACGGAGGAAACTCCATAGTTAAGTGCGCTCAAGTTGGAGTAGTACTGGGATGGGTGACCTCTCGGGAAGTCCCAGTGCTTCACCTTTGTGAGCATCAGCTAGAACCAATGAGTGCTAAGTGTTCCATTCATTCTCATGAGAGATGGGTTCATGTGAACCACTACTCATGAATCACAGGTCAATGAGTTTGACTCAAAAAACTACACAGTTGAATGTTGATAGCAATAGCACAATTTGACTTGCTATGGAAAATATCTCCTACTTATTAATTGACGAGCTTAAGGGGCTTTCTAATGAATGGTTCATAAGGCATAACACTTGGTGAAGGTTTTTCAAATGAGGATGCAAGCAGAGTGGGTTTAACCATGGAGGAAACTTCATAGTTAAGCGTGCTCGAGCTGGAGTGATACTGGGATGGATGACCTCCCGGGAAGTCTTGGTGCTTCACCTCCGTAAGCATCACCTAGAGCCAATGAGTGCTAACTGTTCCATTCATTCTCATGAGAGATGGGTTCATGTAAACCACTACTCATGAATCACAGGTTAATGAAAAGACCAAATTTGAGGTCAATAAACATGGCAAACTGAATCAATGACTTGAAAGAATTTTTTTAGCTTGCTACTACAGGCTGACTGAACTCCACATTTTTTAAGTGCTTGGAACCCATGAACAGTTCATTGCTTCTATCTTCTAGCCATATTAGTCTTTGATGTTCATGCATCTCACATATTTTTCCATTCTACTCACATCTTTTTTGCTACATTCTTGATATCGATTTCTTTTGGGGATTTGTTAAACAGCTCACTAGTTTTTTTTGTATGTCCATATCTTGCTTACATACTGAATTATTCCTTATTACATTACAATGACCTTTAGACTTGATTATGAATTTTTCTTTGAATATTAAGTCTAACATTGCAATTGAACATCTCTGAATGCCATTCCACTCCTGGGCTCAGGTGCCCTGCTGGATGCTGCTACATCATCAACCAAGTGGTACAAATGATCAAATCCCACAGACAGTCTGTAGCTATGATAGAGTCTAAAAAGGTAGAGAGACCTACACTGGTGACTCAGAAGAAACTTCAGCTTTCAAAAACAAAGCCAATTAGGTTGGCTGACTTGTGGATCAGGCCGGCATTTGGTGGAAGAGGAAGAAAGATGACTAGAACTCTGGAGGCCCACTATAATGGATTTCGGTATTCAACCATGAGAGCAGAAGAGAGAGCTGATATCATGTATCAAAATATTAAACACGCATTCTTCCAGCCAGCAGAGAAGGAGATGATTACTTTGCTTGATTTTCATTTGCATAACCATATTATGGTGGGAACTAAGAAGACTAAGGATGTCCAGTTCTTATGTGGAAGTAATGGACGTGGTCCAAACTTTAGGAGGGGCAAGAAGGTCCATGTATGATCTCGATGAAATTGAGGAAGAGCAGCAAGAGAGGGATAGGAAAAATCAAATCAATGGAGAGTTTGAAGGGTTTTTTAAATGAGTAACAGAGCTATGGGAGCAGCCTCATCTAAAATATTTTGAACTGGAGTTTGATATACCATTTAGAGAGCTAGGTTTTCATGGAGTTCCTTTCAAAGCCTCTGCTTTTATTGTTCCTACTGTAAACTGTTTGGTAGAGTTGGTGGAATTGCCTTTCTTAGTAATAACCATTAGTGAGATTGAGATAGTTAACCTTGAGAGAGTAGGACTTGGGCAAAAGGCATTTGATATGGCTATTGTTTTCAAAGACTTCAAGCGGGATGTACTCCGCATTGATGTTATTCCTCAATCTTCTCTTGATGGCATCAAAGAATGGCTAAACTCAATGGATATAAAGTATTATGAAAGCAAAATGAACTTGAACTGGCGGCCAATTTTGAAGACCATTTCAGATGATCCGGATAAATTTATTAAAGATGGTGGTTGGGAATTTCTGAATTGGGAAATCCATCTTCCTTTTGGGTGATAGACTCTAATAGATGCTTCAAAATGTTTGAAGTTATTTCACCAAGCTTTATCAAATGGATCTCTCAGGAGAATGAATGGAATAGTTAGCACTCATTGGCTCTAGGTGATGCTTACGGAGGTGAAGCACCGAGACTTCCTAGGAGGTCATCCATCCCAGTACCACTCCAGCTCAAGCACGCTTAACTATGGAGTTTCCTCCATGGTTAAACCCACTCTACTTGCATCCTCATTTGCAAAACCTTCACCAAGTGTTATGCCTTATGAACCATTCATTAGAAAGCCCCTTAAGCTCATCAATTAATAAGTAGGAGATATTTTCCACAGTAAGTCAAATTGTGATATTGCTACCAAGATTCAACTGTGTAGTTTTTTGAGTCAAACTCATTGACCCATGATTCATGAGTAGTGGTTCACACAAACCCATCTCTCATGAGAATGAATGGAACAGTTAGCACTCATTGGCTCTAGCTGATGCTCACAGAGGTGAAGCACCGAGACTTCCCGAGAGGTCATCCATTCTGGTACTACACCAACTCAAGCACACTTAACTATGGAGTTTCCTCCCTGGTTAAACCCACTCTGCTTGCATTCTCATTTGCAAAACCTTCACCAAGTGTTGCGCCTTACGAACTAGTTGATGAGCTTAAGGGGCTTTCTAATCGATTCAGGTGAGCCGGTAGGTGATTCGATCTTGCTTTGTGATTTCATGATTTGATGTATGTTATAGTAGAATTGTAGCATGTTAGGGTAGATTCAATCATAGAATTACTTGTTCTTGGATCGGAGAATGAATACGCAGTTTTGGCGCATCAATGCACAACAACTAGAAATGTTTGCACAGAAAATCTAATTTTTTTTGCATGCATTGAGGTCAGCTGCACATGCATTCTAGAGGAAAAATAATGTTGTGCAAGGATGAATTAAAAGGGCGCATTTGGACTTCCTGCGCATTTGTGCAGAATTGTTGCACAAATGTGCAAGAAAGTTGTGCAATCATGAAAACCTGCACAAACATGTTAAAAAGCTACGCAAAGGTGAAGAAAGACCGTGCAAAGGTAAAAACCTGGGCAAATGAAGTAGAAATTTGTGCATGCATGTTTCAATGCTATGCATGTGTGTTAGATGGTAGAATTTGGCCAAAGTAGATAGTCAATGAGGTCAAACTTGATGTCGGTAAGCCGATTTGATCTGTCGGCGGTTGATTTTGATGCAATTTGATTAAGATAGGCAACATCGTAGCATGGTTGCTAGTTACCCAGTCTTGAATGTAGATAATTGATAGAATTATCTTGTTGAAACACGTGATAAAACATGTTTGAAATTGATATGATAGGATAGATAGATTGATAGATCAGTTTATCAAAATCTAATAGGTTGATTGTTGTTGACTTGAATAGGAGGATATTATAGATACTCTGATGTCATGGGAGAGATATCCCGTCACACAGAATCTGAGACCAGCACTATCAGAGACTGACAGATTGTTGATCAGAGTGTCTATGTTGTATTATGTGATCTACATGCCTGAGATTCAGGTGAATCTTAGTATGATGACAGTATTAGTAGAGCGATGGCACTCAGAGATGAGGACCTTCCATCTTCTAACAGGGGAGATGACAGTCACACTAGAGGATGTATATTGCATCCTTCATCTTCCCATCATAGGTGAGCTAGTTCAATATGATCAGCACGGAAAAGTCATAGAGTGCAGAGCTATCTTCGGTGATGATGATATAGAGGATGGAGAGATTAGTTGGGAGGACATGGTCGATTTATATGACCCTCTTCCAATGGTTCTAGCAGGGGCGATTGGGGGATTTGTATGCCCTAATCATAGGTCACATGGATTTGCAGTTGGATGGGGCTGCACATTACAACAGATGATGGAGGGGACCTGATTTGCTTAGGGGGTGTATTTATTAGCACATCTTTATCATGATATGCATCAGGTGGTGTACCATGGGGGTGCATCTCTATCAGCAGGTGTGACACTGCTCCATGTTTAGGCATGGGAGCACATTGTAGTGACACGACTAGTGGCCATTAGATTTTAGGGCGTAGGGAAGCCCTACATTCATTTATATTCCTCAGTTTTGTCGTAGGAAAAATTGGGCCATTTAGAGTTCTGGCGGTATACATTGGATACTTTAGATACAGTGACATGGAGATCGTACTTGGGTTGTGAGCCTTGGGATGATGAGTGACAGCTAGGTTTTTGCTTTGAGTCATGATGGCTGATAGGGTAGATGCCCTTTATTTTGGAGAGACAGTTGGTCAGCTAGGTTCTGTGCCAGTTTGGAAAGATATAGGGCATGCCGCAGGGAGTGATAGAGCATGCTTGTACACATCAGGAGAGATGGGACTGGGGACCAATGCCATCCTTTGATACGGCCTGACAGGAGTTTGTGGACATGCCATTTCAGGCATGGACCATGAGGCAGATAGTGGTAGACCTTGGGATGACTGTAGATCTTGAGCAGTTCTTGAGAGACTTTCCTGTACCACGGATTATAGATCAAGTAGCTAGACCTCCAAAGAGAGATCATGCAAAGAGATGATGGGGGAGACTCCGAGGGAGAGATAGACATGGGTGAGGGAGATGAGGTGGTGGTGATGGTGGAGGAGATGGAGGAGGAGATGGTGGAGATGGTGGTGGAGATGGAGGGAGAGGGGATAGGGCAGGACCACAGATGAGGGGAGGTGGAGTGAGGTAGAGGGGATTGATGCCTCCCCTGGCTAGATAGGGATAGAGACAGCCTCTGACACAACTAGCACAACTAGCTGTAGGAGCTCCATTACAGGTACCAATCGCTCAAGTTCAGATACTAGCTGTCCCAGTATAGGGACCAGCTACACAAGTATAGGTGCAAGGACAGGATGAGGCAAATGTCTTATTAGCACATAGTGGTGTTGTACAAGGTGGCCAGGTTCATGATGATGTACAAGATGAGCCAAATGTTGAGATGGTAGATGTACATGCACAAGATGAGTAGGAAGACATGGATATCGGGGGACAGGATCCCTATTTCCAGAGAGATGCTACTGAGGAGGAGCCAGATATTGATGCACTGCTAGTCTGACTAGTAGTTACATAGGTGAAGGCAGACCAGGTTCTAGGTCTAGAGAGACAAATTAAGCGGATGGATAGACAGATGAGAGTATTGAGACATGAGTAGGATGTAGTGCTAGAGAGACTCGGGGAGTTGGAGATGCTACTAGATGAGCTACAGTGCACAGAGGAGTTGGGTCCTCATGGAGATAGCATCAAAGCCATGATACATGCCAGGAAGGAGATATCCTACTGGTGAGAGGCATACAGACAAGAAATCTTGAGGGATCAATGGATCAAGAGTTATAGGGAGAGCTCAGTGGCCATCAGGATGGTAGTTCATGATAGAGGGGCACCAGCTGGTGGAGAGGGTGTATCATCACACCCTCCTAGAGCATTGACAGGTTCGAGAGATCAGGGTGGATCCTCAACATCAGGGAGTTTAGCATCATAGGGCCACATTGCATCTCGTAGACAGTGGCAGATAGAGTCTGGAGGCAGTGGTTCATAGATTTTGAGAGAGCATTGTATACACTATTGTACCATTATGTTTCATTATATCATTATATTTTGACTTGATGGACACTGACTATGGATTCATTGTTATTGATTTATATCATTGGACATTTGGACATTTTTTTGTTGTTTTATGGACTTTATATGATGGATGCTATATAATTGATTTTACATTTATAGTGATGCAGTTCTATCATGATTTGCTTTGATGAGTTATATACATGTGCATAATAACATATGTAGGATGTGATGATTTATTTTAATATGCATAGAATGTATGTCTTAGAATGCAAAATGATTCATTTTCTATGTGATGCATAATGGTTAATAATCTAATATATGATGATACAAATGCATGTCCTTAATGATGTTTACTAATGCTATGTGAGTATCAATGCAATGATGTGATGAACAATGTGGATAATGGATAATAAATAAGTGATGTAAATGAATGATATAAATGATGATTGGAAACACATATAATGGATAATAAATAAATGATGTAAAATGCATATAATGGATAAGAAATGAATGATATATAATGTGTATAATGGATAATAAATGAAAATGTTTGTAAGATAACTAAAATATACAATGTTCACCCTAATGAAAGGATATTGAGATATGAATAAAAACTATAACAACACATGAAACATGCATGTAATATAGATGGATAATATACAAATGAACATAACAAATAAAGATAATGCATGGCCTAAATGAATTTGATGTTTGTAAAATGCAAAATAAAACTCAATGTTTTTGTTGTCCAAATGTCCTCAACTGAAATAACAATGTATCTGACACAAGAAGAATAGACTAAGAGAACATATAACCTAATAAGAAAGGTAACCTACAAATCTCTATAAAAGGAGCACTGATATGTAAGTTATGAACTGTTTAAATGAAATGCAATATGAAATGAATGTATCTCCACAACTTTAGGTAACATCTTAGAACTTCATAATAACTAGAACTTAATTTTCATCATTGAGCTCATTATGTTGCAAGAAAATGCAAGTATCATGGTATAATTAAACTAGGATGACCTGAGCACTTCTTGCATGGAGTTTAATATTGCAAACTTGACAAGCATCTAGGTATAATTAAACCGAGATGACCTAAGTTTCATTTGTGTAACAAACAAGGAATATTCCCTCCTCCATCGGGGAACAAATATTTGGAGTTAAGGTATGTGCTAGCGTATCACCATAAATAGCATATGTAGAACAACATGATTTGGATGTTGTCAATACTATTAAATGAATGAAGGCACTTATGCACAGACACCCCAATTATTTGTTCCTTTGATTTCATGGGGAAATATCCCACAAACAGAAACCAAAGAAAATACCATGCCCCATCATGGCTATCCTAATCAATGACATTTTAGAGTTTCAAACTCATGTCAAAGATATCATGGAATAGCATAGGAAACATGATAACAATGAAATCCAGATATGAATGCATAATTTACAACAAATCATTCTAACATGCCTGTCATGAATATACATTTCTTTTTCCAAAAAGATAGTGTAAGATATAATGATCAGTTCAGGTGATGATGTATAGTCAAGATTCGATAGATAAATAGTCATGTTTCGAAGGATAGATCACAGATTCTGATTCATCATAAAGATATCATTGTGAAAGAACATTTGATTTTGTTTTCTTTGTCTAGTGAAAATCACTCCATTGTGTCCTCTAAGAGTCATGACTATCATAGATCCACTTCCTAAACTAGGTCGAGGACATGCCCCCAGCTAGGTGATGGACTGACTTATTATGGATGAAGAAAGACGCAACAAGACTAGGATGAAGACCATGACAAATGATCAAGCTATGATGGAATTTTCTTATGGGTAGATATAATGGATGGTGTATGAACTAGCCATTTTATTATGATATGTACATGGCAGGTATAGGGACTGACTAGCCATTTTATTGTGGATATATACAATGAATAGACACACTTGAAGAATCCTAATAGATAGAGGAGCTAACTCGATACACATGGCACCTATTTCTAGGTTTTCACCACATGCTTTTATTGCAGTTTTCTTTTGATTTTTTGATTTTTTTTGTATTTTTATGATTTTTTGTATTTACAAAATATATACATAGCCCTTGCATTGGGACTTCAAGGATAGAACTTCTTGAGATGCATGTTGTTAAGAGGTTCATCCAAGGGATATCCCTCAGGTGTTGACAACTGATAAGCCCCAAAACCATAGACTGTTATAATCATAAAAGGACCTAACCAATTGGGTTCGAACTTGCCCTTCTTTTCACAGTGCTATTGATTGTTTGGATTTTCATGAAGGACTAAGTCACCCAACTGAAAGTCTCTGATCTTTAACTTTCTATTATACTAACGAGACATACACTGCTAATAGACTTTCAAATGATCATAACCTCTCTGATGACATTCATCCAACAGTTCTAGTTCAGTCAACCGTGCAACTCTATAGTCTTCATCAGGAATCAAATCTTTGAGAGTGACACGAAGTGAAGGCAACTCAACCTCGAGGGGTAGGATTGCTTTAGATCCATAGATAAGGGAGTATGGGGTGGCTCTAGTAGGAGTGCAGATGGAGGTATGGTAAGCCCATAAGGCTGGATCTAGTTGGATATGCCAGTCACAGCTAGCATCATTAACAATCTTTTGTAGGATTTTAACAATAGTTTTATTTGATGCCTCAACTTGGCCATTTCCTTGGGGACAGTATATGGTAGAATAGTTATGGGTGATATGGAATTTTATGCATAGTTCATCCATGTTCTAATTTTGAAAATATTTCCCATGATCAGTAAGGAGATACATAGGTATACCATATCTACAAATGATATAGTTTAAGATAAACATGGATATTTGTTTCCCTCTGGTGGTAATTAATGGAACGGCCTCAATCCATTTAGTAAAGTATTTTGTGGCAATGAGAATCCATTTGTGACCATTGGAAGATGGAGGGTTGATAGCACCCATGAGGTCAAGCCCCCACTGATTGAATGGCAAGGTAGTTGTAAAAGGATGTAACTGTTGTGCTAGAGCATGAATAAGGTTTCCATGTATCTGACATTTCATGCATGCTCTAGCAAAATGAAAGGAATCTATTTCTATGGTAGGCCAATAATAACCCATATGCATGAGTTTCTTAGCCAAAGAGGGACCACTCGAATGTGTCCCACAAATACCCTCATGTACATCTTGCAAGACAATTTGAGCTTCATCATGCTCAAGACATTGAAGGAGAGTACCGTCAAGACCTCGCTGATAAAGGGTATCAGATATTAGGACATAGTAGGAGGCTTGGTAGAGAAAAGTTCATTTTTTATTGCAAGATAGGTTAGGGGGTAGGATGTCATTTTTCAAATAGGAATAAATTTTTCCATAGATTGGGGAGTCATGTCCAATTAGATGACATATAATACTCATATCAGGATCATCATATGTAGGACAAGTTAGGGATTCCACCAAGAACTCAAAACAAACCTTGGTATCTTCTATATCAAACAAAGAAGCAATAGTTTCCATGGCTTTAGTAGCCTTGTTATCATGCTGAGGAATTTTCTCAAAAGTGATGACTGAGAAATATTGTTTGAAGTCATCAACCATACATTTATATGGCAATAACTTATCATCTTTAGTCTGATAATCATCATTAACCTGATTTATAATCAACTGAGAATCCCAATAGACATTTATTTCAGTTACTTTCCATTGTAAAGCCATCTTTAACCCAATCAGCAAGGCTTCATACTCTGCTACATTGTTGGTGCAAGGAAAGAGTAGCTTGTAAGATTTTAGAATGGTGTATCCTTGTGGTGTGACAAAAAGAATACCATCTCTTGAACCCTGTTGAGTATACGATCCATCAAAATATAGTTGCCAGGTTTGTGTAGATAAAGCCAAAATGTGTGCATCAAGAAACTCTGTATGTATAGGTTGGTCATCCATTAGTGGAGCATCCGCTAGCTGATCTGCTATCACTTGACCTTTGATAGCCTTCATGTCTACATATTCAATATCAAATTCACTAAGTAGCATGACCCAGTTAGCCAATCTACCTATCAATGTTGTTTTGCTTAATAGATATTTTAAAGGATCAATCTTTGTGATAAGTTGGATTGAATGTGACAACATGTAATGTCACCATTTCTATAATGCAAAAACAATGGCCAGACATGCTCATTCTATAGGAGAATAATTTAGCTCATATCCCACTAGGGTGCGACTGATATAATAGATGGCTTTTTCTTTTCCTTCATGATCTTGCTAAGCCAGTAGAGCACCTAGTGAGACTGTCGTAGTTGAATGTAACATCAAAGTTGGAGGATTTGCCAGATATTGCTTAATTTTATTGAAAGCTACTTCACACTGATCATCCCATTGGAATAAGATATTTTTATGCAACAAATGTTGAAAGGGATGACTTCGATCTACTAGTTGAGAAACAAATCTTCAGATGGATTGGAGACGTCCCTGCAAGGATCTTAACTAATTGATATTAGTGGGGGAAGCCATCTCCAATATTGCTTTAACTTTTTTTGGATCCACTTTGATTCCTTTGGCTGAGACAATGTACCCTAACAGTTTACCAGATGTAACTCCAAATGCACATTTTTTTGGATTGAGTCAAATTTGATACTTTTCCATCCGGGTGAATATTCTATTCAACACTCTCAAATGATTAGCCCTATCTTTGGATTTTGCTAAAATTTCATCAACATAATCTTCCATTATGGTGTCCATCATATCATGAAAGATTGTGGTCATTGCTCTTTGGTAAGTTGCTCTAGCATTTTTGAGACCAAAAGGCATCACATTCCAGCAGTATGTACCCCATGGACAAGTAAAAGTAGTCTTTTCTTGGTCTTCTGGTGCAATCTTGATTTGGTTATAGTCAGAAAATCCATCCATTAATGATAACATGTCATGCCTAGTTGTCAGGTCAACAATAATGTCAATATTTGGCAGAGGAAAGTCATCTTTCAAACAAGCTTTATTAAGATCTCAAAAATCAATACAAATCCTGATAGACTTGTCTAGTTTTGAGATGGGGACAATATTTGAAATCCACTCAGCATAATCAATAGTCTGAATGAATCCAACATCTAGGAGCTTCTTCAATTCTTCTTTAACCATTAGTGCAATATGGGGATGCATCTTGTGGAATTTTTGCTTAACTAGTTTTACACCTGGTCTGATAGATAAATGATGCATAATAAGATTTGGATCCAAGCCAGGGATATCAACATAGGACCAAGAAAAGTTGATTTGTCTTTCTTTGAAAATTTTTGCAAAAGCTTCTTTCTCTGATTCTATCAAGGATGCTGCTACTTTGAGGATGCATGGAGACTCTTCTGTGCCAATGTTAAGAGGTACTATTGGTTCTATAAGAATAGTAGATTGCTCTTGATACAAATAGTTGGGAAGAGTGTCAATCCTTCCATCATTAGGTGCCTCAAAGAGGTTTTCACCATCAAATGCATTGTTTCTTTTTACTATTTTTGGATCTAATACTACCACTGAGTGGTTTTCACCATTAGATCTGTTGATTATTTTTATATTTTTATGACTGAAAGGATTGGCACTCTCACCAAAGTCGGTTATGTCATTGAGTTCTATCAGAAATCCTAACTTGTGATCTCCTGGTGGTAAATGATCTATGATTCCAAGATAGTCAATGATTGCATCATCATAATGGAATACATCAATTTCTAGATGACCAGGAGAATCCCAATCGATAAGTTCGAGATGTACAAGGGGCATCAGATCATTCGGGTCAATTTCAAAGGTAGAGATGGTATTGATGGAAAAGTTTTCAAGGTTTATGATGGTATCAGTGAGGTCTATTTCCATACTCTCATTCGATTCATCTATCGCAAAATAACACTCACTTCCCTCACAATCGACAAGAGTAGTATTACATGGGACCAATCCTTGTGAGTCACTCCTTAAACTCTCTCCCTCATGGTAATCATTACTATAGTGATGGACAACATCAAATCATATTTCTGTAGTACAATCAGATAATGAATCCCATTCATAATCATTTGAGTCAGAATCATCATTATCACCAAGTCTATCAATGATTCCCAGTGCTATCTTTTGTTTCTCTGGATCCACATACGTACCATTCTTTTTGAATTGCAAAGCAGGAGCTTTAGATATCTCATGAAAAGGTGTGATCTTTGCTTTTCCTTTTGGTTCTTTTGTTCCTTCTCCTTTGTATCCTAATCCTATAGTGTCTCTTTGATAGTTTGGATTTTGCAAGATCGGTTTGATAACACCTTCTCTTTGTAACCCTATAGGTCCAGCACCTTGGTATCCTATCTTTTGTAACAAAGTATACCCTTTACCATAGACATCAGGTGATATATATTCATGTTTGATATCCTCTTCATTCTTCTATGATTTAAGCAAATGAGTAGCATTATGCTCAACTGCCTCTTTGGATATTGTGCCCCCACTTATAAATGTGTCATAAACAAGTGTGGAAGGGGGTTCTGATTGTTGTTTAGTGATCAAAGATCTACCATATGATCTAGGAGATAAATTTAACTCTATGATACAAAGAGCTTGACCTAAACTATATTCCCCCATACTTTCTTTTATGTCTATTTTGATCCCATTTGATTTTGATGTTGATGCTATATTACTAGGATCAATGGGTGTAGTTGTAGAAGATCCATTACAGTTATAAGGTATCAAATAATCAGATGTCTTCATAGAACTGTAATACTAGAATGGATTAGTGTCTCCCTTGATAGTGACTTCCTAATCATTATGAGGGAATTTCAAGCATTGATGATAGGTTGATGGTATAGCTTGCATGGAATGAATCCATGGTTGTCCCAAGAGAATGTTATAAGCAAGATCCATGTCTAGGACTTGGCAAGGTACATCTTTGATTATAGGACCAACTCTAATTGGTAAAACAATAGACCCCTTGGATGACCGCTCTTCCTCATCATAAGCTTTTATCTTGATTTTCTTCTTGGGATCAATGACATTTTCAAAAAATCCCAATGCAAGGACTAGTTTCAATGTACAGATATTTAAGCTAGCTCCTCCATCTATTAGTACTCATTTGATTTTGTGACTTTGGACAAGGACTTCAATATGTAGGGGAGCATTATGATGTTGGGTAATAGCTAAGTCATCATTCTTAGTGAAGGATAGGTAATGTGGGGTTGTTAAATGGCCCACCATAGCTTGAAATTGATCATGATCTAGATTTGTGGGGACTTGGGTTTCTAAAAGAGATTTTTGAAGGATATCTTTGTGAGATGGGGATAGATGCAAAAGCTCTAAGATGGATATCTGGGTAGGTGTTTTCTTGAGTTGTTCCAAAAGGTTGTATTGGTTGGAAATATTCATTGTAGACTTTGGGACATAAACAGACTTGTTGTGAGGTGCATTTGGTTTACACTAGACTCCTTGGAGAGTAACTTTGGATTGAGCACGACTAGTAATATGGACTGGGTGACTCTCTGATTTTCCTTTGATGGTAATGACATTGGCATAATACATAGAAGGATGACATTCGGAAATGTTACCAACATATCGATAAGGAGTGGAATTATATTTGGCTTGATTGTCACTCTTAGTATTGGAAGAACCTCCTTTTTCATGCTCAGGAAGTGGATCTTTGAAAGCTGTATGTGATTCATTTGAGGTATGTCCATCAACACTAATTTCACCACTTTCAATTAGATCTTGAATTACATTTCTGAGCCTTTTGCAATCATTGGTTTTATGTCCTTTGCCTCTATGAAATTTGCAATAATCATGCTCATCCCACCAAGAAGGCTTCACTCTAGGTTTGAAATCTTTCGTGTCAGGAAGCGTAATGATTTTATTTGTGATTAACTTCTTTAAGGCTGATTTGAGAGATTCCCCTAAAGGAGTAAAGTTTCTTTGAGGTGACATGAAAGGAAATCTTGGTTTAGATGAATCTTTGTTGGTATTTTGATTTGATGATTGATTGTTGTAAGTACCTTGAGTAGCATTGGCCTAACTTGTGAGATTGAGAAGGGGTTGTGTTGGTTTGACATTACAGTTATCAACAATCCCATCATTGACAATGTTTTTGTTTTTATCCCAAAATTTTGATTTGTCATTGTTATAGTTGTTGGAATTGGAATTTGAGGATCCAGCATTGTCCTTGGAATAAAGTTTTATCTCACCTTTTTTGACCATGGCTTCCTCAATCTTGATACCATTTTCTATGAGCTTATTGAAATGTGGTGGGCATTGCAATTGCAACCTATAACTCATTTTTGGTGTAAGGTTATGCACAAAGATATTCATCTTTTCTTGTTCAGGAATCATTCATGGATATTTGGCAAACAATTGATGCCATCTTTGCAAAAAAGTAAGGAAGGGTTCTCCATTCTTTTGATGTGCATTGCAAAGATCAAGCATAGTGACTTCATGTTTGATGTTATATGAATAATGAGTCACAAATTTTTCAAGAAGCTCATTGAAAGATTTGATGCTTGGGGGTAGTTTGGAGAACCATTCCATGGCTTGTCCTCCTAAACTTCATGGAAATAGTCACATAAGATACGTGTCATTGTGAGAAACTTTAATACAAGAAGCACAAAACTCATGAATGTGGTCTTGTGGATCCGAATTCCCTTTGTATTTGTCAAATTTTGGTACCTCAAAATGAGGAGGGAATGGAATCATTGCTAAGTTCTTATCAAAAGGATAAGGACATATATCATCCAAGGAATACTTCTTTGTTGATGATCCAGTTTGGATGTCACGGATTTGTTGTTGAAGCATCTGGATTTGTTATAGAATGGGATCCAAAGATAATGTGTTTCCTTGAGAGGTTTGGGAAACATTGTTGTGGGAAGTATTGTTTTGTGAAGCATGATTTTGGGAAGCACGGTTTTGCTAATCATTTTGAGAAATAGTGTGTTGTTCATGACTATGAGAAGCATTGGATTGCTGATTGGTTTCCTTTGCTCCATGAGTATCTTGAGAACCTTTAGGGATTTCTTGATTGTTTGTGTGAGCTGGTTCTCTAAGATAGGAAACATCAAAATCACTTGGTAACTTAACTCCTTGTTGAGCAAGCATGAGGAAATACATCTCTCTATCCAAGCCTAAGAGTCTTTCCATGACATGATAAAATTGAGGATCTTGTGAAGCTTCCCTAAGTTCGTCATCAGTGGGTTCATCAGTGGATGTAAAAAGTGAAGTTTTCTTAGGAGCTTTGGGCCAAGGATTTTCTTCGTTGCTGGTATTTCCTTCCATCTTGTCTAGGGATTCTAGATTAATGGCTTGTTTAAGTTTTTGAGATCAAGTTTGAACCATAAAATTGAGAGAATTGATTGTGGGATGAAAGATTCTTGATGAGAAGATATGGAAAGTGATTGATAGAAAAGATATTGAAACATGTTGAAAAGTGATAAGACAACTTGATAAACTCTATTTCAATAGGAGGTATAGATCTCACTATGATATGACAAAGGGAAATCAAGAGATAATAACCTAAGTAAGTTTGGTGGTTTAAGGATGATATATCCTAATATGGTAAACTCACAAAGATCAAAATCTGATAGATAAGGTAATGTTTCAACACTAAATTGAGAATTTCAAAGATTGGAAAAAAATGATTTGATGAGTCTTGATGAAGGAATGATGAAAAGTGATGAAAATGGTCAAACTAAAGATCAGAGGTCTGTGTAACTCGACTACTCTTCTAGAATCTTACTAAAGATGAAAATGGGTATTTGAAAAAGTGATTTGAAAAATTGCAAAGTTTGTGGAAATGCTCACTGTTGTAAATGTGTAGCAACAAATGCACAGGACAGATTGATATATGCGCAACAAAATGAGATATATGCAAAAAAAAATTTGACAGATGCGAACTGATAAAGTCAAAAGTGTAAATAGTCTGAACAGATGCACAACAAATTTGATGAAATACACAGCAAGATGTGATATATGCATAGGTTCTGAAGTTTTGATCTGAATTGAAATTTTTTGATGTTTCTGATGTTTTCTAGTTTTTGGCAAAGTAAAAAATGCATAAACACACACACGCAAGATAGAAATGATTTTAATCTAACTATGCTAATATGAATGCACAAACACGCTTACAATCCTATGGTAGGCAAGGATGATATCTGTTGAATCCCCAATAGGATAATAAAATCTAGCCACGCAAATCCACAGTGGACAGCCTAGGAACTTGGAGGCATGGGCTCCTCCTTACAATGCACTCACTTCTCAGGCACACCAAGTTCCAAATTCAATGGGTCATTACTTCCCAAAGAACTGCTATCTCTACTATGAGCCATGAGTAATGTGGTGTGTCTTCACGAGCTTGGGTGACTCCTTGAGCCAACAGATAGAAGGTTTTTTGGCCACTAAACAAAGGCTTTTAATAAGGACATCCGTTCAGGTGGTTGTGATCAAGTCATTTTCCCAATTAAGGGGGCTCTCCCAATCTTTTCATAGCAAGGCTTTCACCTCTACTAAGTAAGACTTTAACACACCACTAGGGTACTGGAGGAGATTTTGGTTGCCACAATGAATTCACACCTATCTAATGTGAGACTAATCACACTAACATTTTTTATATACCGGTTTGGAAGGGCTTGGCTTTAACCTATTATCGGTTGGGTTGTTCCTTGGGGTGAGTACCTCTTTTCCCACCAAAGACCACCCTCTAAAAATTATAACAGTTTCTCTTACACCCTGTTAGCTCTTTTTCATGTAGAATCACCAATTTAGCTATTAAGCTTGACTCTCAGGTTCCCAATTCTAGATTCTTACAGGGAAAAGGCTAATTGATAAGGACCAAGTCCTTCTTCTACTTCGGGCTCCACAAACCCAGGCAGGTGTACCTATCTTTAGACTCACTACTTCACAATGAAATCCTATAGTGGATTAGGGGTTCTCACAATGATTCACTAATGTCTTTTGCTGCAACTGATGCAGAGCTTAGAAAGCCAATCCATGATATTAACAAAAGTAAACACTCATTGCAGAAAAATGGAAAATGTGACAACAAGGATAAACTCCTTCTTTTCAAGCTTTGAAACTCAAGCAGGTTAACCCATTGATTCTCTCTACAAGGAATCACTAGAATGAATTGTACTCCATGAATACAATCAGACATGAAAGTTCATAATAATAGGAAAGTAAAGTGATTTCAATTAATGCTTGATGAAGAAAAACTACTATTTGAACTAGGACCAGTGCCTTGTCTATTGGGCAACAGAGTCAACAAATATGCAATCCCAGAAAACTTAAATCCAAACTCCAAAACCCGAATGGAATGCCTTGCAAATCATTCTTCTCATTTCAATACCTAGACATCAAATTCATATATAAATCTCAACTTCTTAGATCTTGTATTTAAGACTGACTCTCTCCTTGAAAGAAACTTGAAAACAAGATCACAGCTACCTTATAGCCAGTGCATCAAAATGCCTTACAAACTGACACACAAGAAACAAGACCAAATATACAAAGACATCAACAAGAACTGAATAGGGATTCTCTTGTTTTCATTAAAACTTATCTGAAACTGTACATTGCTAAACTATGAACATAAAAATACAAGACTCAAAAGCCTGAAGCTGTCCTAGCATAAAATTCAACCTCTTGTTACAATCCGAAGAAAATCAAGATATAGGAGAATGGAAGAAAAACTCCAATCACCGACACCTGTCTATCCCCAAAATATCTGCAACCTTCCTCTCATCTCATCTGCCACCGATTCCCAAGCTGATATTGCAAACTACTTCATTTCCCACCAAAACTGATCTTGGAAACAAAATCAATTATTGCCCCTTTCTGCTTGCCCAAAACTGACTTCTGATGGCGCCAATCTAACCATCGTCTTGTGGCATTTCCAACAGTATACTACACTTGCATATTTGGACAAAAAATGAGTCCTCCGGGTCATTTTTAAATTCCAACTCCCAAGCCAATTTGTTACATTCAAAATTTTGAAAATAACATAAAGTTTGGACTTTATGAATTTGTTTAAAAACTTGCACATTGATTTTAATCAGGTGGGTCCCACATGTGCCACATGGCACAATTTGATTCGGTTGACCTACCACCTCATCTCCACTTGGATGCCACGTTTCACCTTTCCCACTTGGCACTATTTGGTTGGCCTATGTCTCCACCTGGACATTCTTGCCATGTCACCACATCGCCACATGGCAGCCTGGTCGCATGATCACATGGGCCAGAAATGGCCCTTAAGATCATGCGACCACCGTCAATCTATGGCACGCATCTCTCAACACTTTGCCCAAAATTATTGGCCCATCTCATCTCCACTTGGATGCCACATTTCACCTTTCCCACTTGGCGCTATTTGGTTGGCCTAGGTCTCCATGTGGACATTCTCGCCATGTCACCACATCACCACATGGCAGCCTGGTCGCATGATCACATGGGCTAGAAATGGCCCATGAGAACATGCGACAAGGTACCTCAAAACTGGAATGTTTTGCCTAAATCACCAAGCAATTGGCGAATGCATGAACACGGTCATCTCTGAATCATGGAATTCTAGCCTTTAATCACCAGACATTATGAAAACACGCGACTAACTGCTACCTCCAATTCACAGAATGTTTGACTAACTGTCTGTTTCATGTGGTGAATTCATGACTGTGTGACACATGTCACCTTGTCACATGATTACATGGGCCAGAAATGGCCCATGCAATCATGTGACCACTCTGCAAAATTTAGTTTATAAGCGGGCCCACCAGCATGGTTTTTGAGGACCTCATTGAGCGCACATGTGTGGAGAGAGCCTCCAGGCTCATCACTTTACCTCTAGTGTTTGTGCACTTGGTAATAAACATTATCTCTTCCCCATTCCAGATGAATGTGGGATAATGCTTTGCTTCAAAATAGTGGGCCCCACCGTGCACAGACACCACCAGTGAAGAGGTCCCGCAACATGCCTCTATGGCTTCTTACTTACCATACGTTGGAGTGCTAGGGTATTTGAATAGTGAAAATGCCTATTTCCATGCAAATGTGGGATAACTCCCCAATGTACTTATTGGAAAACATCCTGGCCTATGCGTGCCTATTTCCATGCAAAGTTGGCATATCCTCACTTGCTATGCACTCCTTTGAATCAAACACTGGTGTCTCTTACTTAAACTCACGCAAGCCTCCCATTTCTAACTTGTCACATGATCGCATGGGCTAGAAATGGCCCTTGAGATCATGCAACCACTGTGAGAGAAAGGGCAGTCTTTGCATTGGCATTGCCTCCATCATTTATTTCATAGGTCCCATTTTCCATTTGTGTTGGGCAATCTCCAGCTTGTATATGCATTGGCTTCTTCACTGGTGTTGTCTTCCTCAACACTTTGTTTCACTGGAGAGGAGATTACCATGTCATCTAGTTCCTTTCTTTCATTAGACACTTATTTATTTTGTCTTGCTGGCACCTCCATGCTGGTGGCCTCATACTGAATTGCGCAGGCCTTTTTCACTAACATGCATGTCTTCAAATCAAAACAGGCTTCCGACATCAAACCAAATGGCCTTAATGAATCCTACATTTTCACCATTGAGACCTCAAGAAGGCACATGCATTCACAAGTCCATATCCATTTGTGACACCATATTTGTAGTGCACAAAAAGATATATGTGTATAGAAGTTGTCACAAGGAAATGTGAATGCAACAAGTGACTTCTAGTTTGTGTAGCATGAAGACAATTGTCCAATCATGGTAACAAATAAAAAGGGATCTTAGACTTGGAATCCCATGTTTCCACAATTTGTTTTGCTTCTTCTCGATGAAAAGAAACTAGTGTGATAATGCCTCAATATTCTGTTGTGAGTTATTCGAATAAGTGAGTTTCTCAACCAATATTTGTTTATTGACAGCACCACCATTTATTTCCTCTAATTCAAAGAGCATCACTACAAGGAGAGAAAGGATCTCTACAGGATTTCCAACTAACACAATAGGCCTTAGGAAGCAGTCTCAAAAATTGACTGAAAAGCCTCACAGGAAAATACCATCCGGGGAACAAGTTCACCTCTGATACATCAACACATCTGCCAAAGGAAAAACCATGAAAAATTTTGAGCAAAAATACTTTGCCAATCAAACATAGCCACTTTGAAACGCTGTCTGTGCACACTGCCAAAACCACTAAAATTGCCCCCATAACTGGTCTTGAAAACTGACGTAATCACCTGGGCGTAAGATACAAGCTGTCAAAGTAAGCCTCCGGATAAAATGCATATTCAGGCCTTAGTAAAACAATGAAAACTACAAATGGATTTGCTTTTGGAAATGGGTCAAACGGATTCATCAGGGGCTGAAAAAAGATAGGCCAAAAGAGAAACATGTTTACAATACAGATCCATCATTAATTCTTCTTGATCAATCACCGGGTATTAGATACAACTTGACAAACAGGACCTTCAAGAATTGTTGAACAAGTGCATTATGCAATTATGAGAAAACACGTCTGGTAGGGGAAACACAAGACCTATCAAAACTTGTCACTGTGACCTAAAATTAGGAACATAGGTCAACTAAAGTACACTAAAGATGCCCCCACTCTTGGATTTTCATGACACTCATTAGAATTCAAGTTATTCAGCCCTCAACTGGCCCTTCCCGGTGACTTTCATACTTAGTAATTTTCTGACTTAGAGACCTCCTAGAAACGAGCTGATGAAAACCCATTTCAAACTATAAAATGAAAGCTCAATTTGAATCAATGAAACATAAACAAGGTGTCAAATCATTCTCCACTCAATACAGGACCCAGAAACAACCTTTTCACAAGTGCATTTTGGACCAAAAGGAGCACTTTAGCAAGCATTTTACATGGTACCTCAAAACTACATTTTGAGTACCAACACACCCAAGGTCCATGAATGGAAAGGGGAGAGGATACGTTGTTATAATTTTAGGATTACAGATATGCTATTAAGAAAGACACAACAAACACTTGAGCTATGCTAAAGAAAACACACAAAGCAAAGACATGTCTTTTTTTAAGCCCAAACGAGATTATGGTTTATTTTGCAAACCCCTTAGCAATCTGCAATCAAACTGTTAGAAAATTTGTTTAGCAATGGGGTCTTCAAAAACAATGTCCCGCAAAACAACCTAAAAGCTACCAGAGCAAACATAAATTTGTCAAAGGTTAGCTAAAATCAAAATAAATCAGAAATTTAAACCTAACTACTATAAAATACAGATGCACAATAACAGTGGATAAATGCACAAAATAATTAAACATATGCGCAGAATAGAATGATGGATGCACAGAAAAATGAAATGTATGTGTAGAAAATATTAATTTATGCTCAGGAAAATGTAACAGATGCAAAGATGTTAATTAAAAACTGAAAATGAAAAAAGAAAAATGACAGATTTGATCAAAAATGCAAGCGCAAAATAGATGAATGAATGCGCAGGATTTGTGAATGAATGCGCAGTAAAAACCTGGAAACATCTGCACATGGAAAACTAAAAAAATAGAATGTTAAAAATGGAGGTTGGCCCTCCTTCTAGCACCAAAAATGTATGCAAATTAGATGTCTAATAACTAGAGATGATAAATTAACTATTACAAGCCAATAAATCAATCTAATGCAACACAATGAAGAATACAAAGTAACTATAAAATGATGAAACTAAATTAATTACCTTCACCTACCATGTAGCTTGTCTCCATTTTCCTCCTAGCCTTGATTTCTTATAGAGGTTGAGCTCTCAGATTTCCAAATGAAGCCTTCTCCCAAGATGCTACCAAAGTGTGGAGATTTTATGAAATAAGTGCACAATAGCTTATGCAATCTAATGGATGGAATGCAAATGAAATGATGATAATATGTATTGATTTCTCTTAGAATGCTTGGATACTTGGATGCTTGAATGCCTATTACAAAATACCTATTAGCTCACAAAGGGGAAATGTGGCTCCTTTTATAGAGTTTTGGAGGATCTACGCCTAGGTGGCACAATCCTACGGTTGAGAATGAAAGGTGGAAGATCCTAGGGCTAAGATTGACTTGGTTGAAGGAGTTGAGAGAAAGGGGGATGTAGTTGGAATGTGAGAGGAAGAATAGGGATGATGTTCCTCTCACATTGACATGGAGGAGAAGAAGGTGGAAGGGAAAGACACATGTCAAGTGTCTCACAAAGACCGAAGAGAGAAAGAGGGAGAGACCTTTTCCTCATGAGGACTCTTTGCACAAGTGTCCTATGAGTCACCTTTGACCCTCAAAGGTGGCTTGAGAAGCCCCTTAGGAATAGGGAATGTCTCTTGACTTGGTTGTTGAGAGGACATGTGGTCATGAGACCAAGTCCTATGAGGCCACATAGCCCTTAAGAATAGGACATGTGTGGGTGAGGATAATTACTAATAAATTATTAATAATAATTATTTATTTTAGCCAAGATGATGTGTCAAGTGAGTGGATAGATGAGGTGGACTAGGAGTCTTAGTCATATTTAGGTGATTGTATATTTATTTAAATCACTTTAATAAGACTAATTAGAAGACTTAGGATATAGGAATAGACTATAATGAATTCACTAAATAAATTCAATAATTTATTTAATAAATAGAGGAAATAACTATTAATTAAATAATAAATATTTAATTAATTTATCAAGTCAATATTAATTAAATAATAAATATTTAATTAATCAATGAAGCCATTTTTAAGTGTATACAATATGTAAAACATGTATAAATTAATGCATCGAGAGTTCATAAACGTACGAGCTGTGATTAACAAATTTACATGTACCTGAAAATATTTCAAACCATGTGCTAAATCTATTTCCCTTTGGGTAACATTTGGATCTCTGTTACAATGAGCTTCATTAACCAATGCAGACATAGCTTCCCATGTTAATGTGCGACCTAAATGATGACATCGTTCAATCCATTTCGTCATCCAATCTTGATTGTTTGCAATATACAAATGTATTGCATCCCACTCTCGAGCAGTTGTACAAAAAATAAATAGATGACTTACAACCGATTAATTTTGAAGATTAAGAATTAATTAACAACTACAATAACATCTTATAATTTATTACCTCTCACTTTCCCCATTCTGCCTTCCCCCACTAAGTACTCCCCTTCAAATTTTCTAATGGTGTCAAGATCCCAAATGTGATCTATATGGATCTTTGTTGCAAGCTTAGGAAGATATTTAGTAACATACACCATATTCTGGTATACCATATATCCCTCCACCATAGAACCCTCAAGATGTGCTCTTTGCTAAACCAAAGCCTTCAAAAATTTCAAGTGCCTCTCAACCATCCACATTGACCGAGTGTGTACAGGTACACACATTTCAATCTCCTCAACTTGATGTATGAGGTAGTGTTCTTGTGCATTGAAAAAGGTTGAAGGTAGACACTTTTTCATTTCACACATTAGAAGAGGAATTCTTCTCTTCCAGTATTTTATATCTTCTCTATGGATTTCTTTAGATGACAACCACATACAAGACATTCAAGACACAAAAATATATAAACATGAGACTTTACAATATATATATACAACAAATTGAATAGATATCATTTCTTACCTCATGCATTTTCCAAGATCATATATCACTTGTTTGATGTTATTGTCGAAGTTCTCTGGGAGAGATAGGGGTAGCATGTACTACAACAATTATAAAAATAATCATGTCATTCTTTTCTCATATAATACAATGAGAAGTACATGCAATTTAAAAATATATTATAAATACAATAAAATATGACTTACCTTGATGAAGGTATGTCAATCATGCATTTTTAACCCTGGCCCAAATCACCTTTCTTTGATATGGTACTGCTTATGTTTGCAGCAAATTATGTGAGAAATTGAATTTTTCGTATGACTTCTTTTATGGCATCACCTTGTTGTTCTGTTAATAACCAAGGAAGGGCACTTGTATTAATCTGTTCTCCATTTCTATTTGATTCAATAAAAATTTTCATTGCATGATTGGATTCACGAATGTTGGTACAAATTTTGACAATTTTTTCTTTGTCACGCCTTCCATCCAATATCTTCCACAATGTCTCTGTTACATTCTTTCCAATATGCATAGTATCAAACAAATGCACATCAAGCAGTTGCTCGTAGTAGGGCAACCTACTAAATTGTCTGGGATAACTCTTTAGTCCCTTTGGAAGGTGCTTAGTAGTGTTGCCTTGACGACATTCACGATCATCAATCACATAATCAGCAAACAAAACACAATAAAAATATACAAATTTCAAACATAAACCGTTAGGTAGAATGGTAGTACCTTGACGATTAATTCTATTATATTCCAACTTTCATAAGTGAGGTGTCATTCTCCGTGGCTTAGATGTAGTCTCTTCTTTCCCATTGAAAAGATGTTTTTCGATAATTTGATAGTTATGATTTTTGTGGAGAAAGTACCTATACTCATCAAACACCTGCTTTCCTAAACTTTTTGAATAACGAGATTCCATCTTTGGACCACAAACTGGACATGCAAATTTTCCCTTTGTTTGAAGACCTACAAGGTAATGATACAATTGGATTAAATATGTTAATTTTTATTTTTAGAATTATCATTTGCAACTTGAATTCACCATAACATACCAAAAAAATGTGTTAGCCTTGGGGCATCATGTATTGTCCATACAAGCATTGCATGGAATTGAAATTATCTGTCTCCTATTGGTCTAGAGATGTCATACATAGTGACACCTTTCCATAACTCCACCAACTCATCAATAAGAGGCTCAATATAAACATTCATGTCTTTAACTTGGTATTTACCTGGTTGAATGAACAACATCACATAATTATTGTGACCATTTTACTACAAGATTTATAATTACATGCAGATAACTATTAAATGATCAAATACCTGGAACAATCATTGCCAACATAATGTGCTCCCTCTTTATTGACATCCATGGATGAATGTTATTGTTGATGACAAAAATAGGCCAAACAGTGCAAACAGATCTTAGCTCTCCAAATGGATTGACACCGTCCGTTGCCACTGAAAGCTTGAGATTTCAAGGTTCTTCGATAAAGTGTGGCCACTTTTCCTCTATGTCCTTAAATATAGAACCATCCACAGGCATTTTAATAATGTCATCTTGACTCCTATTGCGTGCATGGTAATCCATAAATTGTGCCAAGTTATTACACCTAAATAATCTTTGCAAACATGGTATAATGGGGATGTAACGAAGAACCTTGTGAGGCACCTTTTTTGTTATTTGATCCATTTGATATCTACTCGTATGACATTCAGGGCATTCTGTTGCAAATTCATATTCTTTATAATAAATAATATGATCATTGGGACAAGCATCTATTGCTTGATACTCTACTCCAATATCTTTCATAGTGGCACATCATTCTTGGTATGAGCGAAGGAGAATATTCGATGGTGGTAACAAGAACTCACCTATCAATCTGTAGAAAAAAATATATGTTGTTAATATTAATAATATTTATGGTACATGTTTTACCATTTAATTACTATAATGACATATATGACATACCGTAGCATATGTGACATTGTTGTGTTAGATAAACCATTCATAACCTTCAAGTTCAACAACAACAATACAACAGAGAGAAGAGTTGTTTGGGAGCCTTCATAAAGGGGTGTGGCTACCTTCTCAAGTAGAGGTATATCATGGATGACATCAACATCATCTTGATCATCATCATCAGTTGTCATCTTCCATGGGATCATAATCTTCAGCTTCAATATTTGCACCTCCATGATCCTCCACTTCCAAAGCCATATTCTCAATATTCGCACCTCCATGGTCCATATCATGTACTCCCCTAGGGAGGTCGACCTATATTAAAATGAACACAAATAAACCATGATAATGATCTCATCATTAGGTGTATTTCATATATATATTAATTGTTAAATAAATATAATGAAAAACTTACGAATTCATGATAATCAAAGCCTCCTTCAATGTGACCATTGTCCCTACAATGTCTCTTAGTTGTTTTGATTAGCAATCTTCTAATGTTTAAGCCCTTACAATTATTGCAGGGACAATAACATTTTCCATCGCCTTTTCTTTTCAAGTTCGACCATAATCTATTGATTGCATCCCCATTACCTTCTTCACTTGGATTGTCTGACATGATGCTTCTTCACTTAGATTATCTATAACCTAATTATATATAGAAATTGAAAACTTAGTTATGAAATGATGTTGCAGTATAGTATACCAAATTGAAACACTTCTATTATTGTAGTCTTCCACCTCAAACTCTTTCCTATTGTGGCAAGAAAGAAAGATATTCAAATAATATAGTAGTTTGTAAATCAAAATAAAATGGAGGCAAGTTTTTGATTGAGGGTGCAAGGAACAACACCCGTTAGTACTTTTATTGAATTGTAAATTTCAATTTTGAACCATTCTGTGACTATAGAACATGGATGTAATCTCAGAAAATAACAAAATGTAGACACCACAGATTACTTATTTTGTTATTATACATTACTTACTATTTGAGTGCACGTTCCATGTGCAACTTGATCAAGTCTTGTTTGATGCTTCAATTTTGTGTTAACTGTCCTGTAGAAGTACACAATTTTGTATTTGCCCAATATGTTATTCAAAAAACAATAATAGAATAAAATACTTGTTGAGAAAGATCATCATAGGAGTATCAAAAACTCAAGATTTAAGGTAACACAACATTATAAGACTCTTACATTCAACCTTCAACTCATGCACCTAATAAATAGGAGAAAAAATACATGAAATTGAAAACTTTAACTAATGAATTGTGTTTTTCTTCTCATCTTAATTGGCCAAATTTATATGAGATTCTAAAGAAGCTCTCACTCTTAATCAGCCAAATCTTTCAATTGTCTTCCAATTGTCTAAATGCTTCTTTATTTGTCAACCAATTAATACATGCTACTATATAAAGAAGACAATCAGAAGACAATGAAGATTTGTCTGACAAAAATGAATACACTAAATTGAACCAATGACATGTTTACAAAAATTATCATAACTCGCAAACAAAACTGAAACAATGGCATGTTTATAACTCATTAAGAGTGAGGAATAGCTTGTGCAAGGGTGAAAGTAGTTTTGATCATTTTGGTCATGATTGTTCCTCTACATAGTCAGGAAATGTAACTATCTAATGATTATATGTAATGTTGAATGGATTAAATGCTTTATTCTTGGTAGAAGTGAATGGAAGGAATAATGTTGGTGTTAGGTTTCATTTATTATTAAATTCAATGGTTTCCAAGATGTGTTGAGGAGTTTGCTCCATGTTTAATGTTAACTGTTCCTACACAATCCACTCATACAATAGTGAAATGCTATGTGGAAGGGATGGTTGATAATGTTCCTTGAGGGAAGGGGGATTTTGAAAGACTTGTTATCATTATATTATGTATTTCTAATATGTTTGGATGCAGGGCAGACTGGGAGAATGAAGGATCACTCACCGATTGCATGATAACCCAGTTTTGAAAGGTCACTGGTTGAGGGGACAGTCAAGGTCCTGATGATTGGGCCATTGGAGGACCCTATTTCTTTGTATTAATTTATATTCAAATTGGATGCATGGATTTCTTGTGAATTATCAGCTGCTATGTATCCTGCAATTGCATCCATAAATCTGCATATACTTCTCTACGGTTGTAAGCCACTTAGAGATCAAAATAGAGAAACTAAATCAAAATCATTCTTTGTCCTATTTCCTTTTAACAAAGTCTCAACTATCAATGATACAATATACATTTGATTCCCTAAGCTATCAAATATATAAATGGCGCCTACCTAGAAGCTCACCAAGAGAATGAAGGATCGCTCACTAATTGCATGATAACCCGATTTTGAAGGGTCACTGGTTGAGGGGACAGTCAAGGTCTGGATGATTGGGCCATTGGAGGACCCTAGTTCTTTGTATTAATTTCTATTCAAATTGGATGCATGGATTTATTATGAATTATCGGCTGCTATGTATCATGCAACTGCATCCGTAAATCTGCATATACTTCTCTAGGGTTGTAAGCCACTTAGGGATCAAAATAGAGAAACTAAATACAAACCCAATTTTGAAGGGTCACTAGAAGAGGGGAATGAAGGATCACTCACTGATTGCATGATAACCCCACCAAGCATTCTTTCCTTTAATTTTCCACAATATCTCAAAGTATGATCATTATTCTTTACTTTCTTCTATATGCTATTCTTTCTATGGTTTTGTTATCTCAGAAATATATCAAAAACATTGCAGATGTGCCTATAAAAGTAAAATATTGTCCTTCAATTGTTCCACATTAAAGCATTTCCTCTTTGGAGTATTCTCTTTGTTTGTACAATATATGTCAAAAATGGTTCCCATATTTCTTCAAGATCTATTTTAATCTTTATATTGAAATTTTGATTAGATTTGACCTATAGTTGATTTCATTAGTATTTTATAACATACACTCCTAATGTGAAATGTGGAGAGAAAGAAAGAGACACACTGGGTATGAATTACATGATATACCCATCATCACTTAGCACTTAAATAATAAATTATGGATAGGGAACAACCCCCTAACCTCTGGATGTTTGTTTCATGTTGGCCTCTTATTATATGCAAAGGTAGGCCTATCTTAATTAGGCTAACAGCACAGTGTAGGGGCCATAAATTATGGAACCCAAAATAGTGCACACTTGTATTAAATTAGGTTCAGTATACTACAAGGGAATGGAAACCATGCAATAGTGCCTCATGGGGATGGAAGAAACCCTTCACCAAGAAGATGGTTGTGTCTGCAATATTTACTAGAGGCAAAGAACATAATTTGGTTCTAGCAATTAATCCTAGAAGCTAATGGCACCCACAAAACACTTGGAAAAGATAACACTCACTATATCTTTTATCACTCTTTTAAAGCTGGGACAATAAATCTGAAAGATTGATCAACAAATTCTTGAACACAAAGAACCATTGATAGATATGATTCATGTGTACAATAGCCAACAACCAGTTGTTCCAATCATGATGTCCAATAATTATGTTAGAAAAATCATCTACAAATCCCTTACAAAACCATAATAGATTCAAACCATGAACTATAAGAACCTAACAATGGGACTAACAAAGATACAGCCTAAACAAATGTTTATCATATTCCACCCTATTGTAAGGCCCAAGAAGTAACTCTATCTTAAAGCTACACATTCCTCTAGATGAAGATCAAAGGTCAAGTAGTTGAAGCATAGCAATACTTGAATGAATATAGGAATAATTTGATGTACAATCATTTGCTAGCTTGGTTTGTGGGTTTTCCACATAATATTTTCCCTTTAACCACATTTATAGTTTGAGAAAATTAGAAAAAATTGTTTCAAATTTATATTATCCTTTTGAACTAGCACACTGCCATCAAAATGCATAATCATTGGTCATCTCAAGAAAATTCCTATTGATTAGTAGGATATCCTTATAAAAATTTGATGCATGGATTTCTTGTGAATTATCGACTGCTATGTATCCTGCAACTATGGAAGGAATAGTGTTGGTGTTAGGTTTCATTTATTATTGAATTAAATGGTTTCCAAGATGTGTTGAGGAGTTTTCTCCTTGTTTAATGTTAATTGTTCCTACACAATCCACTCATAAAATAGTGAAATACTATGTGGAAGGGATGGTTGATAGTGTTCCTTGAGGGAAGGGGGATTGTGAAAGACTTGTTATCATTGTATTGTGTATTTCCAATATGTTTGGATGCAGGGCAGACCAGGAGAATGAAGGATCACTCACTGATTGCATGATAACCCAGTTTTGAAGGGTCACTAGTTGAGGGGACAGTCAAGGTCTGAATGATTGCACCATTGGAAGACCCTATTTCTTTGTATTAATTCCTATTCAAATTGGATGCATGGATTTCTTGTCAATTATCGACTACTATGTATCCTGCAACTACATCCGTAAATCTACATATACTTCTCTAGGGTTGTAAGCCACTTAGGGATCAAAATACAAAGACTAAATCAAAATCATTCTTTGTCCTATTTCCTTTTAACAAAGTCTCAATTATCGATGATACAATATACATTTGATGCCCTAAGCTATCAAATATACAAATGGCGCCTACCTAGAAGCTCACTAGGAGAATTAAGGATCACTCACTGATTGCATGATAACCCAGTTTTGAAGGGTCATTGGTTGAGGGGACAGTCAAGGTCTAGATGATTGGGCCATTGGAGGACCCTAGTTCTTTGTGTTAATTTCTATTCAAATTGGATGCATGGATTTATTGTGAATTATCAGCTGCTATGTATCTTGCAACTGCATCCATAAATCTGCATATACTTCTCTAGGGTTGTAAGCCACTCAGGGATCAAAATAGAGAAACTAAATAAAAATCATTCTTTGTCCTATTTCCTTTTAACAAAGTACCAACTATCAATGATACAATACATTTGATGCCCTAAGCTATCAATACAAATGGTGCCTAGCTAGAAGCTCAGGGGTTGTCCATTTGATAACCACAGTCAACATTTGAAAAAAATGGATATCCTTGAGCACAAGCACCAATAATATCAAATAATGGAGTTAAAACATGGGCTAGGGAATGACACCAGTAGAATGTGGTCATTTCAGTGACAGCAATTTACAATGGCATCATTAAACATATATGCCAGTAATATCAACAAACATGAATCCAAACATTTGAATACAGTGAATCGATATCCTTGAGCACTAGCACCAATAACATCAAATAATAGAGATAAAGCACTGGCTACGACACAACACTAGTAGAATGCGGTCATTTTAGAGAGCATTCATGATCAAATAAAATGAAATGCATTCGAATATGATGCTAGAGGCTCGAAAGATGAAGAAATCACATACCTTCTCCCGCGCTCGGCTTTCGCTCCTTTTCTCCCGCTCCCTCTATCCAATCAAAATAAAAATGATGAGGTTGTTTCACTTTTTTTTTTATCTATACTCTGAATATGTCAAAATTCCGATGGTCAATTAAACACCCATCAGAATACCGACATCATTGGGGCCTATTACAAAAAAGAACACCAAATTCATAATAAAAAGTTACCCATCAGAAACTTCTGTTGAAATTTGGCCCCAAATGTAGTAGTGTGAAAACACTATATCAAGTCATATACTTCAATATAGACAACTTGCCAACATAATGGCATTTGATTGTAATGAATTGAATGAAATTTGTAATTGTCCTTATGGTCCCAATAGGACCATAGGACCAAATAATGAATTTAAGAGGTCTAGGTTTGGGAGGGGTCTTAGGAGTGCTTAGAACTATTAAATAGATCATATTTATCCTTGAACAATCTTTGGAAATAGGAGGGAATTAGATTTAAGTATTTAATAAAAGATTTTAAGTTAAATATTCAAACTCTAATGACTAGTGTTGTTTTGGAGGGAAATGTTGAAAATCGATGTAATTAGTTTTTTTTAACAAAACCAACTTCTTAGATTGGTTGGGATGGTGGTTAAGGAGTATATGAAACCATAAAAGGCCATTGTATGATAGAATGAAAAGGGGGATAGAGTTTTGTACGGACTGTGGCATTGGAAAAGCAATAAAGTTACATTTCTTGCAAACTTGGGATGTTTTTATTCTTGTTTCTTCTTGAAGAGAAATTATTTGAAATTTCTTTGGTTAGATCCATATGAAAACGTGTTATATTAAAGTATTCTGATCATTTGATTTATTGTTCTTCATTTTGGTAACTGATTGCTTTGAAACAGTGACATTTCCTTAGGTATTTTGAAGGGTTTAATCATGTTTTGAGCCATTTCATGAATGTAACCTCTTGTTCTCATGAAATGGGCTCAATGTAAAATGTAACATATGTTATTAACTAGATCATTGGCTCTGTAATTCTTGTTGGAAAAGTCATTTTCATTAAATATGGTAGAATCCTAAAGACATTTAATATGGTTGAAGTGTTCAAATAATTAGCGACCGCAAACATGTTAACTTGTAGGAGCCTTTCTTTTATGGTTATTGTATACTGAGCAGATGTTTTGAATAATGACATAAGCTATAGGGGTGTATGCATGGAAAGAGTATGTATGTGAATGTTGTGGTCTTTCAATAATGTCTTGTCAAAAGTTAATTATCACACAAAAATTATACTTTACAATTTCAAAAAAATCATATAATAAATAAATAATCAAAGAACTACAATATTTTTTAAACTTAAATTTTACTCTATAATTAAATTAAAATTTAATCAGGTAGAAATATTTAACAATTTGTTAACCCTATTTACAAAGAAGATGGGTAAGAAGATTAATCTACGAAAAATATTTCCCCATTTAGCTAAAATTAAAAATCTACAATAAAATAATGCAATAAATTAGTTCCATGTTAATCAATGCATTTGCATAAATTGATTTTTCTAAACTTAAAATTTAAAAAATATAAGTAATCTTATATAAAAATTTATCCAATAAATTCACTAGCCGCACAAAGTTTTAAACAGAAAATATACATGTTATTTGTGCTCCAAAATTTGATATAGAGGCTAGCTAAAACGTGGAGCCTCCACTAATAATCACATACAAAGAATATAAAGAGAATATACATAAGATGAGTTGGATAGGTGTTTCCAAATTATATGAAAGAAATGAGAGCATGACAATTGTCATATTCAAAATCTGCACATTCCACATCAAATGGAAAAGTTATGTTTTTTTAATCGAATTAAAAACGTATGCTTTGAATGGAAGGATTTGTTTAAATTGAAAACTTTCGTATCAAATAGAAGCTTTAAGAAGAGTACACTGAAGATGAATTTCGATGGGTGTTTCCAAATTCTATGGAAGAAAGCAAAGCATAATATTCAAGATCCTCAAATTTGAAAAAAAGGTTGCTTTAAATGATTTATTTAAAACATTAACTTTCATATCAAATGGAAGCTTTAAAAGAGAATATATAGAAGATGACTTGGATAAGTGTTTCCAAATTTTATGGAAGAAATGAGAGCATGACAACTATTGTATTCAAAATCCACGCATTTAAAGTTTCTTCATCGCTTCCACACTAAATGAAAAATTGATCATAAAGTGTTTTTATTGATGGACAATCTTGATGCAGGAGCATCTCGGGTTCTTGGAAATCATGTGTCACTAAAAATAGATTAGATTTGTTAGATATACTTAGTAGCTACTTTTGAGATCTTGGTGATGTAGTACTATTTCCACTGATGGGGACCGATTGCTACTCGATTCCTTCATTTACCGACTTGGCTCGGTTGGTTCACCAAGTTATTTCATGTCACTCGGTAATCTTGCTCACTGGGTGATTTATTTTAGATTTCTATTGAGGCTAACTTATGCATTGAATTTGGTCATGGAGTTAATGTTTACATCAATCATTGGTAAGGTTGTGGACCTAGATCTGGTCGTTCCTTTCTCCAATGATGGATCTAAAGGCCAACTTGTTTCAATAGCCTCTTGTATAAATAAAGTAGTATGATGTAGTTGAAAGTATTAGTTTTGGGGGGATATAAGTTAGACTCTGAAATTGGATCCTCACATATTGGAGGACTGTTGTAATGAAGTCTGATTGTATTTGGCCATAATGAAGAAAGTTTGTTAAGGATTTGAAGAAGAATGATGTATGTTTTGTTGTGATTCCTAACAAACTAAGTGAGAAAATAGTGGATAGCATCCTTGAAGAGATTGATAAGATACTCACCAAGTACAAAGAGATCATTTATGATAAATTAATTGATGGTTTACCATTGAAGAGAAGCATTGATCATTGTATGGATCTAATTCCTGAAGCTAGTTTACTGAACAAGGCACCACATCAGTTAACACCTACCAAGAATAAGGAACTTAATTGACAAATCCAAGAATTATTGTAGAAAGGTTTGATCCGAGAAATTTTGAGTCCTTATCCATTACCAACTGTATCGGCACCTAGGAATAATGGAGAATGGTGAATGTGTACTGATTCCAGAGAAATCAACAAGATAACATTGAAATATAGGTTTCCTATACTGAGAATGGATGACATAATGGATAGTTTGACTGGAGCAAAGTATTTTACCAAAATTGATTTGAAAAGTAGATATCATCATATTAGAATCAAATAAGGTGATGAGTGGAAGACTACTTTTAAGACAAGAGAAGGTTTGTATGAGTGGTTGGTTATGCCTTTTGGTTTAACTAATGCACCGAGTACTTTAATGAGATTGATGAATGAAGTTTTGAAGAAATTCTTGGGTAAATTTTTTATTGTATACCTAGATGATTTTTTGATATTTAGTAAGACTAGAGAAGAGCATTTGTTGCACATTAAACAGTTATTGCAGAGGTTGAAAGAATAAAAGTTGTTTATTAATTTGAAAAAGTGTTCCTTCATGAAAGAAGAGATTTTGTACTTGGAATTTTTTATTTCTGTTGATTGTTTGAAAATGGATCCTAAGAAGGTTGAAGCTATTTTGAATTGGCCTACACTTGAAAATGCTAGTGAGGTAAGATCATTTCATGGTTTAGCAAGTTTTTACCGAAAGTTCATCAGAAATTTCAGTTCAATTTGTAACGCTATGACCGAAACTATGAGAGGAGCTAAAAGAGAAATCAAGTGGACACAAGGAGCTAATAAGAGTTTTGAGACTTTGAAGAAAAAAGTTGCCGAATTTCCTATGTTAGCTTTACCTGATTTCAATAAGGTATTTCAATTTGAATGTGATGCAAGTGGTAATGCAATAGGAGTTGTGTTGAGTCAAGAAGGTAAAAGTATTGTTTTCTTTAGTGAGAAATTGAATGATGCAAAAATGAAATATTCTATGTATGAACAAGAATTATATGCTATTGTTCAAGTCCTAAAGAAATGGAGACACTATTTGATACTGAGTGAATTTGTGTTGTATACTGATCATAAGGCTTTACAATATTTGGGTAGTTAGAATAAGTTGAATCATGAACATATGAAATGGGTTGAATGTTTGCAGAGTTATACATTTGTGATTAAAAATAAGAGTGGAGTCACTAATCGAGTTGCTGATGCATTGAGTAGAAGAAGATCTTTGATGACCAAGATGAGAATTGAAGTTCCTGGTTTTAGTGACATGAAAGACTTATATGAAACTGATCCTGATTTTTCTGAGCTGTGGAGAAAGGGCAGAGCACCTATTCAAGATCAAGTGAGTACTAAATGGGAAGACTATTTCATTCAAGAAGGTATGTTGTTTAAAAGTATTTAGTTGTGTATACCAAGAGGATCAATGAGAACTAATTTGATAAAGGTGAAACATAGTAGTGGTTTGGCTGGACATTTTGGCATTGACAAAATATTGAATTTTCTTAAGGAAAAATACTTTTGGCCACAGTTGTATAAGGATGTTCAAAAATTTATGAAAAGTTGTGGAGTTTGTCAAGTTGCAAAGGGAATAAGTTAGAATACTGGATTGTATACACCAATTTCTATTCCTAAGAAACCTTGGATTGATATCAATATGGATTTGGTTCTTGGCTTACCAAAGTGACTCAGACCAAGGTGAGAAGGATCCAATTAAGGACAACCCAAACCTTGCAGCTTTAGAATTACACAGGGAAATTACACAACATGAGATGTTTCAAATCAATTTTCCATTAACATGCCCGCTTGTAAGGCCTTCCAGGTTAGGGCCAATTACAAACAAAGTAAGTCTACAAGATCCACACATAGATCCAATACAATCTCAGCTATTTCAGCTCTGAAGAAAATTAGAAGCTAATGGAAACCCTAAGGCAAATCTAAACTTGAGCTTGCAAGCCTCCAAGAAATCTCCTTGTCTCCAAGTGTGCAAACCACTAGCTTTGCTATTAAGAACTATTAGATAACAATCTAATCTGCAAGATCATGCAAGATCTTTTCCACAACTTTGCCAACTCTAGCTTTCCAGTATCACTAAACTGGTACTCCAAATCTGTCAAGTGTTTTTTAAAATATCTACCCAAACACCTTTTAAATACTAGTCATCAGCCACAAGTCGATTGGATGAAACCCTTAACTCCTCCTAACAAATATTAAATGTCATACAAGTCAACTTACAAATTGTATACAAACATTTAATTTAGCATGTTGGCCTGTAACAATAGCTACCAACAATAAATGCACCAAGTCAGCCCAACAAATCACACAAAACTCCAGTCAGTAAGCTAGAACTACCGAGAAACAATGAAATAACTAAGCACACCAAGCATCATCGAGCACCAGTGTTGATCAAGCACCGTAGACATGACCGAGAAACACTTTCACTAAGTGCCAGAGACTACCAAGTTCCTTCAGTGAAAAAGCTTCCTTCAATGATCGAGACCGTCGATCTGTCAGTCAAGGCTGCAACCGAGTAACACTGGCCAAAATACAAACACCCATGCAGTTTCATCGAGGACAAAGATTATCCTTGCATCACCCTAGAATGCCCCTGCATCAGACACCCTAGGTTCCAAAAGATGTTCATATGTGAGAAGAACATCTTCTAGGGTTCAGCACATAAACCCCGAACTAGTTCTTCACATACAAGTCCTCCATCTTCGTAGCTTGCATATTCTTCCACTTCAGTTTCCTCTATCTCTTCAAGTCTTTTCTTGACAACATACAGGTTGGTTCTCCAAACTTATCATTCATTTTGTTGGAAATTTGCGAGTAGGACAGTACTCACTGTATGTTTGTCACTGATGATAACATATGGAAAGTAGCATGCGTGGAAGTCTTATGCAGTAAGCTTTTTATATATGTCACATGGACATGATATCAGCATGATATCATGGGCGCAGAGGTTAACTGTTAGTACAGACAGTTATATAGCATCTTGTGTCAGCAGTGTTCCTAATAGTGTAATAGGTAGTGTTCTATGTATGGTTGTCTATACAGTTATCATGGAGCCTTGTGCACTTGGATATATGTTGAAGACATGTTAGTGATGTTTTAGTCATGGAAGCATAGTCTAATATTTAGTAGAAGAGAAGTTATGCAGTCACTATTCACTAGTAGTAGTTTCTCGTGTTTATTCAGAAGAGTCGATAAAGATTTTATTAGTTCTAGAGTTGCACCTATCATGTGGGTATGTGCCCTTGGATTTAAGCTTAGAGAAGAGTTATTGATGTTCGGTTAAGAGCGCATGAAGTAATTCAGCTTGAGGAGAAAGATACAGTTGTTTTGGTAGAGCCGACAGTGTGTAGAGTGCGTCTACAATTAACTTATTGGACAGGTCCTAGAATGAGTTGCATGCATAGTAGAGTCGACAATATGATTATCAAAGTTTGTTATGGTTTCTCTAATATGATCTCAAGGTGGTTCTAATAGGCCGACTTGATTATATCATTTAGAGGATAGATATTTATAGGAAGCCATTTGTGATTGGTTGGGTGTGGTTCATAGTTGATAGACAAGAGCAGAGCAGAGTGTGTGAAGTGTTGAGCCATCAGAGGAAGGTCTATGTGACCAAGTAAAGTATTTTTTCTATACATTGGAACTAATCCAAATAGTAGGTCAAAGCGTAGTTCACCAAGATCCAGATATATTATGTATCTGTTAAATAGAAGGTTTTAGCCTTCACCCCTTTGAGTAGTGTGCTCTCAGACAATGCATCCTCTCCCCTAATAGGGACAATTGTAAAAGACTCCTAATAGGGTCCAACCCTTGACTAGGTCTACTGTACTAAATATATTGTAAAGAAACTCCTAACAGGGTTAAGGATCTCCTAACAAGGATCACAATACACTAGTGCAAAATATTAGTGGGTGTCAATTCCCATCGAGGTTTTTACCTATTTGGGTTTCCCCGTAACCAAAATATTGGTGTTGTGTTCAAGTGTTATTTCATTATGTTTATGCTTTATGTTTAAGTATACTTAATTGGATAAAGAATTGAATCTTGTAGATAACTGATTCACCCCCCCCTCTCAGTTATCTCTTGGGACTATTCCTAACAATTGGTATCAGAGCCAAGTGCCTCAGAGAGAAATTTTAATAGCTTGAGGTTGTTCAGATGGCATACTTCAGGAAAGAGAGTCTTAAGTTTGATGGAGAGAATTATCTTGATTGGAAGAACAAGATGGTGACTCATTTGCAGTGCATTGCTTTCAAAGTTTTTGATGTAACTATCAAAGCAGTCAAGATTGCTACTTTAGAAGACCTTGTAAAGGATGATGCTACTAACATAGAAAAGAAATTGTTTCATCAAAATGCTATAGCTAAATAAGCCCTTATTAGCGCCCTATCTAATAGTGAATTTTTAGAGACAAAGAAGGTAGATACAGCCCACAAAATATGGAAGTACCTAGAAGACATATTTGAAGAGACAAAAAAGAAAAGGATGCATGTAGAAAGACATTGAAGAAAAGATACAATGCATTAGAGATGCTACCTAAAGAAAACATTAGAGCTTATAATCAAAGGATTAATGAAGCAGTTGCTGGAATCAGAAACAATGGTGGAGAGATCTCAGAGGAAGATATTATGGACAAGTTGATGACTACTCTCACTCTAGAATATGAAAGCAAGATCAACATCCTTGATGAGACCATACAACTTACATCTAATTTCAAGAGAGAGACCTTGATCAGCAAAATCTCAGCTTTTGAGATTTCAAGATTGAAGACAAAACCTAAAAGTGAGACAGCCTTCAAAGCAACAGTTCATGGTAAGAAATTTGCAAAAACGTCTGGTAATTTTGATGATGATGGTGAAGAGAAAAATCTAGATGATTTTATTGCTATGATTGCTAAAAGAGAAAAGAAAGGAAAATGAAAATATGAAGGTCAATTACCATTTAAGTGCTTTTCATGTAATAAGATCGGTCACTTTACATCTAAGTGTCCTACTAGAGCTAGAAAGTTCAAAAAGGATTACAAGCATAAGTACTCTAAGGAATGTTACTATGCTGGAGATGGAGTTTTAGATGATGAATCAGGTGAAGAAGAAATTGGAATCATTTCTATTTTAGAAAAAATGAATAATAAGACAAATCATAAAGATGAGAAAGAGGAACAAAAGCTAGCATTGATTTCCCAAGCAGATATAAGGATGGACTGGATTATAGATAGTCATTGTCCACATCACATGACATGTGATAAAGGTAGATTTGTTCATCTGGACAAATACAATGGTGGTATGGTTAGATTTGGAGACAACACTCCTAAACCCATAGTTGGTAGAGGAGCCATCACCTTGGATGGAAAGAACAGTACTGATGATGTTCTCTATGTTGATGGTTTGAAACATAACCTTCTCAGTGTTGGATAGTTACTTGGAAAAGGCTATTAGTTGGAGTTCAAAGATGACAAATGCATCATTAATAACAAGGATGGTGTTATCATTGCATTAGGCTCAAAGACTAGAGGTAATATTTTCCAACTCAATTCAGAAGCAAGTTGTTTTGTTGCTAAAGTTGATGACAGCTGGTTGTGGCATAAAAGACTATGTCATATCAATTTTGATAACATAGTAAAGATAAGCAATGTAAAGGTAGTAAGAGATCTGCCTAGCATAGAAAATCCAGTTGATACTATTGTAATACCTAAAAATATAGTGTTAAAAAATGGAAAGCAAGTTAAGCATTCAACAAAATAAACTAGATAACACTTATGCTAAGACCTACAAAATGGAAGCAAACAACTCAAAAGAAATAATAAACCTTCAAGCAAACCTCCAAGATGTAGAAGATTTGTCCAAAGATTGGATGTGTTCTCAAATGCTATGCTCAAGCTTCAATGGAGAAATGGGCATAATAACTTTTCTTCAATGGTGGATGAAAATGGAGGAGAGCTTCTCTTTTATAGAAAGATGCATAAAATGGATGGTCAAGATTAAGAGGCAAAAGGGGAATGAGCAACGGTGGAGATGCATCCAAGGGAGAGCACATGGATTGTGCTTTCTCAAATGCATAGCATTGTGACAAGTGTCACAATGAGGGAGGATGAGAGGAGAGGTCAAATACTTGAAGGATGTGTCAAATTTGGGAGGTGTGAGAGGGGACAAGTGTGTAAGAGGTGTAAGAGGCTTTATGATTTGCCATTGGAGGATGTGGAGGTGTTGTCATGAGGGTTGACTTGTGATGGATTAGCATTCCTTAACCTTACATTATGATTGTGCAAATGTTTAAGGGTGATTAGGCTTGGGTTAGAGGGTAAGTGGAGGATTATGGAGATGTGATGGGAGGAGAGAGAATCAGTGGGGGGTTAGATTAGCTAAGCATGAGTTATTAGCTAATGGAGGAGAATTAGGATTTTTAGAAATAAATATTTTATTTAATTCCAAGTGGGAGGAAAAAAGGTTTATGAATTAATTTATTTAGATAAATGTATCTATTTAAATTAATAGAGGAACAGGGATTTAATTAATTATCAGACTATAGGTTTGCCATTTAGATAATTAATTGGACTATAGTTAATTAATTAAATTAATTAACTAGGGGATGACATAAATTAATTAAATACTAACATTTAATTAATAAAATACCTAGGAGAAGACTAAATAAAATTACTAAATGATGTAATCAAATTTAGGTGTCTACATTTTGCCCCTCTTCGACATAGTATCAAAATAACACTATTTCAAAAATGTTTTTTTAGCAATAGATGACACAAAGAATGGACTTGGTAGCAGAGTTACCCCAGTGTATGGGCTAGGATGGTTAGACTGGGTGATGACTCCTCAAGAGGACGATGGAAAAAGAAAAAGGGGCCCAGGTGGTGTCTCAAAAGGAAAAGGGGAAGAAGGCGAGGTGAAGGAGGTGGGTAGGTTTGCATCATGATGAGGTGCTTTATGGGGGAAAGATGGGTGAAAATGGGTTGTGAGAATAATGATTTTGGAGATTTTGGCATAGGATTATTGCTGAGATTGGATAGGGAGGATGTGAGCTTTAGTGTGGATGATTGATAGGAGGGAGGATGTTTAGTGAAGCTTGAGCACGAGGTATTCCAAAGGGGAACACCACCATGTAGTTTGAGCACTTATTTTGATATAGCAACAGAAGGGACTAACCAAAGTTACTATGAAGTTGAGGTCATGTCACTAGCATTGCATAGGACTGACATGAAAAAGACACGCAAGGATTTCCCCAGCATCACACATGCACTCGAAAGGAAGCATGGTGGAAATGATGCGAGGGAACCCACAAACAAGAAACATTTCCCAAGTGCACCAAGTAATCCAAAAGATCACAAGTGAACCGTGCAAGGGTCATGTCTGACTAACTCACAAATAGAAAAGATCAAGACCTTGCCCCAAGTTCCACCATTCATAGCGCACCATGATATAAAGGATCATGGCAACCATGAGGAGGTGGACCAAGGAAGCTCAAGATAAAAAGATAAACAAAGATCCAAAAGTACCAAAGAAATAAAAAGTATCCCACAAAATATTTTTCCATAAAGAGGATGATGATTGACAACTAATTTGATTGGTCTGATATGAGGAAGGATACATCCTATGAAGACCGATGGTGGATTGATTTAGACTAAGATTCCTATGAAAAGAGACAAGTGAGACACTCAAAACTCAAAGGGGCCTGGGGATGATTGTTGAAGTGCTAGCTAGATAGGGACACAGGTCATGATGATGCAAGGAATGACCAACACAAAGGATGGGACCTAAAGACACATATGTACAAATAGGCCTAGGTGGGGATATGACTGGTGCTATGGTACAAGACACCAGAATAGGATGTACAAGGGATATGGGGATGAAGCTGATGGTTTAGAGATGTGCAAGAAGATGCCTTAGATGGGTTGGAAAGCCAAGATAGACTGATGGTGGGTATGGTGATGATGGATTGGGGAGGACAGAGGAGGGAGAGGAGGAGGCAGGGATGGAGATGGAGATGGAGATGGGATGGACATGGATGGGGGGGAGGGGATGGGCTATAGGTACCGGTAGGTCCACCACCACTAGGATCACCACCACGGGTAGGGCCACCACCACTAGCAGGATCCAGATCATCTAGGGGTGGGGGTGATGATGCAGCAGTGCATCTAGCCTCACTACAGGCCACACATGATACTACGATGCAGATGCTCTAAGACATATAGGTGGAGTGAGATACACTAAGGGTGGAGAGGAATGGACTGGTGGGGGAGAGGGATGGATTGAGGGCTAAGCGAGATGGGCTGATTGCATGCTTAGCGCAATCTATATAGGAGGGCTTGATGACCCAGCAAGAGAGGGATCGGCTAAGGAGGGAGAGGGTTGCCCTGATTGCCGAGAGAGATGGTTTGCGGGTGGAGAGGGATGGATTGTGGTCAGATCAAGATTGACTATTAGGAGATAGGGATACCACTACATGGGGATCCCATGAGTAGTTAGGAGAGGTATCTTGCTTGTAGCGAAAGCTGGTGAGATTAGGCGAGTAGATTGGGTTCTACCAAGGATTATATATTGCAGTTGTGCTGCCTAAGTGGGCACAACATTATAGGGAGCCGAGCCGGTCACTACTTATAGGTTTAGGGTTCAGTGGTAATAGGAGGATGGGCTCCAGTGGGAGTCATAGATTAGGGACTAGTGGGAGCCACAGGATAGGAGAGGGGAGCCATTAGCCGAGCCACTCACAGAGTCAGCAGCACTCGACCGATGGTTCAGTACAGATGGCATAGGTGGAGAGATCAGATGTAGGGGTAGGGATGGACATGGACACAGGGGCTATTATGATATCTAGAGAGGTGTAGATTATGGAGATATAGGACACAAGGATATAGGGCACAGTGAGCCGGCCACCCATCTTACAAGTACCACTAGAGGCAGATCTGTTAGCTAGAGATTTTGATATGCAGCCTCCCTCAGGAGAGGCAGATAGGTAGTGATATGCTACAGTTTTGATTATGTATGATTCATTTATTGATGGAGGGCATAGTCCTAATTGTATATTTATATCTATACTGTGGATATTATCATGGACTCAGAGAGACATTTTATCTTGTCATGCTTTTGGCTTGGGACATGTACCTTATTTTTGTGCGGTGATTTTTTTGATATATATATGATGAGCTGGGGGGATATGATGTGCAATGTATGAATGTATGGATGCATATGATGTACTAACATGGGTGATGTAGGATGTGATGTGAATTCTATATGTTGTGAGACTGACATATGTGTGATGCAAGATGTGATGTGAGTTCTATATGTTGTGCTTTATGAGATGTTTATATGAGATGTATGTGCTGACGATGTGTGGATGCAGGATGCGATGTAAATACTTTTTGATATATGATGTATGTATGTGTTTATGGATATGTAACATGTGTTAACAATGTAAGATAATTAAATGAACCTAATGAATCTAAGACAACTTAATGGAAGACAATAAATGGACCTAAAATGAACTCTTAACTATGACAGATTAAAAATGAATCTAAAATGAGATGAATGAATGAGATGAATGAATCTAAAATGAACCCTAACAATACAAGATTAAAATGAATCTAAAATGAGATGAATGAATCTAAAATGAACCCTAACAATGCAAGATTAAAATGAATCTAAATGATATGATAAATGATATGAGTGCACCTAAGAATGAATCCTAACAATGCAAGATTTAAAATGAATCTAAATGATATGATAAATGATACGAGTGCACTTAAGAATGAATCTTAACAATACAAGATTTAAAATGAATCTAAATGATATGATAAATGATATGAATGCATGAAAGAATGAATCCTAACAATGCAAGATTAAAAAGAATCTAAATGATATGATAAATGATATGAGTGCACCTAAGAATGAATCCTAACAATGCAAGATTAAAATGAATCTAAATGATATGAATGCACCTAAGAATGAATCCTAACAATGCAAGATTAAAAATGATATGAAATGGATCTAATTAATGCAAGAGAATGAATGAATGTAGGATGAGATGACATAATGCAAACTAGGATAGGAATGGGAAATGAAATGCATGCATGTTAGGTAGGTGAATGAGAGAGTCTAAATGCAGATGAGAGTATGAGGATGAGGTGTACAAAAATGGCACAACATATCATTGCCTGACTACACCCTCATTGAGAGAGGGAGGGGGATGGGGGGGAATATATGCACAATCACAATCCAATAGTCAAAAATGTGGGAGAGATGAGTGAAAAATGGGGTGCGAGGGAGATGCGAGAGAGAAGCTCTTGGAGGAGGTTTACTATTTTTGGGATGATACATTGATACTGGATAGGGGTGATGGGATCTTTGTTCAGATGTTTGGATAGGGTGGAGGATTTTTTCATGAAGCTTGAGCATGGGATGTTTTGAGGGAACACCACCATGTAGTTTTGAGCACTTATTTTGATATAGCAGTAGAAGGAATGAACCACAGTTACTAGGAATGTGAGGTCATGTCATGAGCATTGTATAGGATTGATATGAAATAAACATGCAAGGATTGCCCCAACATCATACATGCACCCTGAAGGACACATGGTGGAAATGATTCGAGGGAACCCACAAACAAACAACACTTCCCAAGTGCACCAAGTAACCCAAAAGATCACAAGTGAAATGTGCAAGGGTCATGTCCAACTGACTCATAGGTAGAAACCAAAAGATCAAAAAATACCATGCCCCAAAATAACACCTCTTGTCACAACACACCAGGATATAAAGGATGGTGGCGGCCTTAATGGGAGTAGTCAACTGAGATCACAAAATCAACTGAAAAGATAGAACAAGCAAACTAAAATCAATGTGATAAGACCAAAAGATGTCCTTTGCCAAAAGAGATCGACTAACTGTGGATGTTGATATTAGGCCAGACATGGAGGAAGGATGCATCCTACAAGGACCTAGTTGATGGGAATTGACTACATTGGGAATATTGCTAGGCAAATGAACAACTTTCGTAGAATCACAGTGATGCAGGATACTTGCTGAGGGAACATTGCTGATATTGAGATCATTCAGGTCATGTGCTTTGTGATCAATCGATACTACTAGGAGGGACAAAAATGATATGTACAAGGTGGGGACACTATATGCAATGAGTATTTACAGCATTGCAAGAAGTGTAGGATAGCGAATCTCATGTGCTGGTGCACTGGGAATGACACCTTGGGAACAAGGGATGGGTGAATCAAAAATGAAAAGTGGCGAATGGATTTTGATGGAGCAGATGGGATTTTGATAGATAATGATACAGTCCACTATGTATGGCACCTGTTTACCAGGTTTTCACCAACATACTTGCCCAAGGTGCTTGAATTGCCAAGTTTTCGCCATTGGACAATATTTTTCTCTTTACTTTTTTTTTCATATTTTCATTTTTTGGATTCATCAAGGCGCCTGTTTACCAGGTTTTTACCAAAATGATGATTTTTTTAGGACATTTTATAATTTTTAGGATTTTTTTCAGGATCATATTTGATTTTTAGGATTTTTTTTTCAGGATCATATTTGATTTTTTTTGGATTTTTTCTTTAGGATCATATTTGATGGTTCAAGCATAGAACCACTTTAGATGTATGATATTAATAGGATCATGAAGATGGTACCCTTCAGGTTTAGACAACTGATAAGCTCTAGAACTAAAGCAAGTTATCACCACGTAGGGACCTAACCAGGTGGGCTTGAATTTCCCTCTCTTTTCACGGTTTGCTTGTACTTTCTGGTTTTCTTTTAGGACTAGGTCACCCACTTGGAACTGTCGAGGGTGGACCTTTTATTGAAGCTCCTCTTGAGAAAATTTTGGTACACAATCAGGTGTTCATAGGCTCATTCCCTCTTTTCATCTAGCAAGTCAAGCTGTGTCAGATGCACCACGTAGTAGTCTTCATCTGTGATGTAGTTCTTCATGGACACGTGGAGTGAAGGGATTTTGACCTCAATTGGTAGGACAGCTTCAACACCATATACCAGGGAGTATGGGGTGGTGCTTGTGGGGGTATGGAATGAGGTGTGATAGGCCCAAAGGGTAGGGTTGATTTGCAAGTGCCAATCACGACCAAAATCATTAACAAATTTCTATAGGATTTTTAGGATGGTTTTGTTAGTTGCCTCAGCTTGGTCGTTTCCTTGTGGAAAATATGGGCTAGAAAAGCATTGATGGGTGTGGAATCAGTCATAGAGCTCTGTAACATGCTAGTTTTCAAATGGAGAGTCATGATTTGTGAAGATGGTGGAGGGAATGCCGAAATGGAAAATGATGTGGTAGAGGATGAATTTGGAGATCTAGACACTGGTAGTTAAATTGATCGGAATTGCTTCTACCCACTTTGTAAAGTATTATGTGGTTGTAATGATATACTTGTATCCATCAAAAGAATGAGGGTGGATCATGCCAACAAGGCCAAAACCCCAACACGAGAAAGGCCACAGAGGTGCAATGGGCTATAAGTCTTGTGCTGGTGCATGGATCAAATTGGCATGTTGTTGGCACTGTAGGCACTTCTTCACGAACTCATAGGTGTAATGCTCCATGGTCAGCCAATAATACCCAACTCTAAGTAGCTACTTTGCAAGGATGATACCGCTTGTGTGAGCACCACAAATATGAGCGTGAACCTTTTGTAAAGCTACGACAGCCTTGTTCAAGTCTAGACATCAGGAGAGGATGTTATGATACCCACAATGATATAGGGTGTTGGCTACAAGAGTGTAGTGGGATGCTCTGTGAATAAGGTTCTGGCGTTGGGTGTTTGTGAGGTGAGGAGATATGATACTATTCTTTAAATAAACATGAATGTTGTGGTACCATGGGGACTGGGGACTGGGGACCAACCAAGATGCATACCATATCAGTGTTAGTGTTCTCATAAGCGAGCGTGTGTAGCTGCTCAACTAGAAATTCATATTGCGTAGCATCACGGGGGATTTCCAATAGTGAGCTGATGGTGGCCATAGCGCCTGCTACCTTATTCTAGAGTCTTGGCACTTGTGTGAACTGTATGCTGACAAAATGTTCTTTGAGTTTATCTACAAGCTCTTTGTAGGGTAATAGCTTGTCATCCTTTGTTTGATATTCATTGAGGACCTTCTTGATGATCAATTGGGAATCTCTGAAGACTTGTAGTTATGTGATATTCTAGTGGATGGAAATTTTGAGACCTACCACGAGGGCTTCATATTCTGAAATGTTGTTTGTGCACATAAATCCTCGCTTGAAGGATTTTGGGATGTAGTCTCCTTGAGGGATCACAAACAATATGCCTGCCCTTGATCCATGTGATGTATATGAGCCTTCAAAATATAATTTCCACTGGGGTTGTTCTTTGATCATACAAAGATGCTCATCTAGGAACTCCATTTTGAGAGGGTATGCGTTGACTAAGGGAGCTTCTGCAAGCTGATCAGCAATAATTTGTCCCTTGATGGCTTTTTGGTCAATGTACTGGATGTCAAATTCACTAAGAAGCATTACCCATTTTTCCATTCACCCTGTAAGTGTGGCTTTTGAGAGTAGGTATTTGAGCGGGTCAACCTTGGAGATTAGCTTTACTGTGTGACTGATCATGTAGTGGCAAAGTTTCAGAGTGGAAAAAACCATTGCCAAGTAGGCTTTTTCCATTGGAGAATAGTTTAGCTTGTAGCCAACCAGTGTGCGGCTAATGTAATAAATGGCCCTCTCTTTCCCATCATCATCAAGCTATGCTAAGAATGCCCCCAGCGTTGTAGTAGTTGCAGATATGTACAAAATGAGGGGCCTTCCTAGTGTTGGTGGAACAAGAATAGGTGCATTCGCTAGATATTCCTTGAGTTTTTCGAAGCTGCACTGATAGATGGGATCCCATTTGAAGGAGGTATCCTTTCTCAATAGGTGCGTAAATGGCTGGCATTTATCTGCTAGTTGGGAGATGAATCGTTGAACTGATTGCAACTTTCCTTGTAAGCTTCTCAACTGTCTGAGCATTTTGGGAGGAGGCATTTCCATGATGGCTTTTACCTTTTTGGGATCAATCTCTATGCCATGCCTGGACACAATGAACCCCAGAATTTTTCTGGATGTTACACCAAATACACATTTCTTTGGATTCAATTTCAAGCCATACTTGTACAAATGGTCGAACACATCCTTGAGGACATTAAGGTATCCACATTGTGTTCTAGATTTTGCTAGAATGTCATCTACATAGTTGTCAAGGATCTTATGAATCATGTCATGAAAAATTGTGGTCATCACTCTTTGATAGGTAGCTCTCACATTTTTAAGGCCAAAAAACATCATGTTATAACAAAATGTTCCCCATGGTGTGGTGACAAAAATTTTATGCTGGTCTACTTCTACAATTATGATCTGATTATACCGTGAGAAGTCATCCATCAGTGACAACATCTCATATCTAGTAGTGAGGTCCATGATCATGTCTATGTTGGGCAGTGGAAAATCATCTTTCAGACATGCCTTGTTAAGATATTGAAAGTTAGTACAAATTCTTATGTTTCCTGAGGGTTTGACAATAGGTACCATGTTAGAGATCCAGTTTGAATAATCAATGGCTCTGATGATCTTAGCCTGGAGGAGCTTCTCAAGTTCTTCTTTAACTAGCAAGGCTACTTTTGGGTGCATTCTCCTTAACTTTTGCTTCACTAGTTTGACATCAAGATTCACTACTAGATGATGGACAACAAGATCAAGGTCGAGTCCATGCATATGGGTGTATCAACATGCAAAATTTCCTATTGATTCTCAAAGAAGAGCCTCCAGGGTCATCTCTTCTACCTCGCTTAGAGTTGTTGCGATGTATGTGATTCGAGGGATTTCCTCTATTCCTAGATTGACCAGCTTGGTCTCTTTAATGACTATGGATGATTGTTCTAATCAGTAATCCTAGATGGGAGGAAGAGGCAAGTCTCCATCCTCTAGTGCCTCAGAGAGGTTTTCACTGTCGGATAGGCCCTTTGTTTTTACTATTTTTGAATCAGGATGTGCCCCAAAGGGGTTTTCACATGAGGATTCTTTTTTTTTTTTGTGGCTAGAGACTTCCTCTTCCCCAAAGTATCCCTTTGGGTTGAGCTGATAGACTTCGGTTGAGTCCTACCCCCATTTTGGTTGCTGATGTATGGCACCCATGAATTTTAGGAGCACTTCCTCACTTTGAAACTCATCGATATGTACTACACTTGGTTGGTCCCAATCTATGAGGTTAGGGTGAATGAGGGGGAGGTTAATGAGGTTAATGGTGAGTTGGCGAAGAACAAAAATGCCCAAGAAGGTTTCATCATCAAAGACATCATTGTAGGACCATTTTTCTTCCTCTTCCAAAATGTCTTCGACTTCCACGAGTTCATCTTGGATTCTCAAAAAGGTTATGTTGGGTGAATTGGTGCCCCTAGTTATGGCATCGAGTCCTTGTATGTGCAGGTGAGGGGGATCAAAGCCAAGGCCTCAAGTCTCTAGATTTTTAGAGGCCTCCATGGGGTCATTCATTCTGGCTTCATTGGGTCCTAGACCACCTCCTTGATAATCCCATTGTTTAGTTGCCCATTTGTGTGGTATGGGATATTTATCTTAAAGTATCTGAGGACCTTAGTATCTAGAGGTGGAGGATCTTTATACAGCCATTGGTTGATATTTGGGGCCAACTCCTGACCATTTAGAATTCTGTTGGAAACAAAAGAAGATGTTCCCATGGTCTTTACTTTAGGACCCTCCTAAGGAGCCTTGGTTTGGTGGGAGGGTCATCCTTGTGTGTGTGGATCTAGGGGAAGAGCCCCTATTGCAAAAGCATTAGTGAGATTGTATTCTCCACAACCTTTGTTGTTGATCTTGACAGAGGAAAAGGTGGAGGTGAGGGTTGTTTTTGGATCACAATGGGATCAGGAAGAGCTCACGATAGACGTGCCAATGTCAATTCTGGGATAGTGAGTGGAGTGGGGAAATGAGGCTTCGATCGCACGGCAATATGCGAAAGGTTGGGGATCTACATGGATGGTGATCTCAGTGCCTTGGTAAGGGAATTTGATGCACTGATGATAGGTGGAGGGGACTGCTTGGATGGAGTGAATCCATGGACGGCCTGAGAGGATGTTGTAAGGGAGGTCAAGATCAACAACATGGCATACTATGTCTTGGGTGACAGGACCAATTTTGATCGGCAACAAAATTGTACCTTCAGAGGTACAATCTAGATTATCATAGGCCTTGATGGTGATCACCTCATGGGAGATGTCTTCTTCTATGAGGCCAATCTATTGAACAAACTTTAACGTACAAAGATTGAGGGTCGAACCATTATCTATCATGACCCATTTGATGGAAAATTCATTGATCATGATGGCAATGTGAAGTGGGAGATTATGATCTAGTTCGACGGATGGCATGTTAGATGGTTAGAAGGAGATTGTGGATAGTTTGGATAGGTGTCCCATAATGTTCTTGAATTGGATGGTATTGATGTTTGCAGGGATGTGGACCTCTTGGAGGCCTTTATTGAGGACTTCCTGATGGAGGGGTGATGTGCGAAGGAGATCAAGGATGGAAATTTGTGTAGGTGTGTTCCCAAGGTGTTCTAGGAGATTGTATTGTGCATTGGGGATGGTTGTAGTGTTAGCACCAACAACAGATATCCGACCTCTTCGGGTAGTAATAGAACATTTATTGTCAGCACCTCAGACATGGATCACATTCACAATAGGCTCGACCTGGGAGATACAGCCAATGAATTTATCATAGTTTATGTAGGCAGTGGTATAATCTTTTCCATCACCATGGTCACCTTGTTTACCCTTATCTTAGTCAGCGGGAGGGTTAGCATTGATTTGGGTCTTTCCAGTATTGTGTTTAGGAAAAACATTTTGGTAGATTTGTAGGTTGGCATTGGGTGACACTTGGGGAGGAGTGTCGACTATGATATCCTTTTTGTCTATAAGGTCCTGGACATAGTTATTGAGCTTCATGCATTTAGTGGTAGCGTGTCCCTTAACACGGTGATATTCACGGTACTCATTGTCCTTGTACTAGGCTGGCTTGGGTGTCGAATCATCAAAGGGCTAGGTTTGTGGATACACAGCTAGGTTGGCACTCACCATCTTGCAAAAAATAGCATCTAGGGGTTCTCCAAGAGGTGTAAATGTGTGCTTTGGGTCATTCTGAACATGGGGCTTATTGAATCCTTGAGTAATAGATATAGCATTGGTTTGGTTAACAGGGGGCTGACAAGGTGGTTGTTCGTAGGTAGGCACTTTTTGTTGGTATACAGGTGCTATTTTCTGATACATGGGTGTTTGTCATTGATATGCTGGAGGAGGGGGATTCAGACTTGCAACCATGACCTGGACATTCTTGGTATCGGTGGCTCCATCAGTGACCACATTCTTATTCTTGTTCCAATAGTGAGAATGATCATTGTTTGGTCTATCTTGAGAGCTTTCCTTATAGTGTTTGATGCTACCATCTTCCAAAAGAGCTCGCTCAATATCCATACATTTTCCTTTAATGTCTTGGTAGGTTTGAATGCAGTTCATCTTCATAGAATGGGATAACTTCAGATGTAGGTTATCAATGAATATTTTGGCAAGGTTTTTTTCGGGCAGTTGGTATGACAATCTCGTGGTGAGATTTTGCCATCGTTGCAAGTAGTCGACCAAAGTTTCACCTCCCTTCTGCTTGGTATTGCACAGGTCCAATAAGGTGAGCTCATTCTCAATGTTGTGTGCATATTGGGTGACAAATTTTTTTGAAAGCTTTGGAAATGTGGAAACAGACCCATAAGGTATTTTGTAGAACCATTCAAGGGTGAGCCCTCCTAAGCTCTTGGGGAAGAGTCACATGAGGAATATGTCATTAAATACCACCTCCTAGCATGCCATGTAGAACTCTTTGACATGGTTGACTGGATCACCCTTCCCTCGATACTTGTCAAACTTTGGTGTTTCAAAATGTTTAGGGAAGGGGATTGTTGTGATCAATCTGTCAAATGGATATGGAAAAACCTCTTCGAACTTGAATGTCTTAGTCTCAGTACCAATCTTAAGCTCTTTGATGGCATTTCTCATTTCTTCCCATTCTTACTTGGCAGGTGCTGGAGCGGGTACTCCCAGTGAGAATGGGTCAAATGGTGTGGGTGAAAATGGAGGATATGGTGAGCAAGGGAATGGGGATTGTCCAGCTGAAAAGGCCATCTGAAAGGGGTTCTGGCTAGCTTGCTGAGCAACATACTGCTGGTGCAAGGTGGGTGCATGTTGCGGCAAGGCTTGCTATTGTGGGATGAGGGGATTGGCTTGCGGAGTTAGGAAGTATTGCTACTGCTGGGGAGGTTGGTAGAATGGTTGTGGTTGGGATTGGTGATGAGCTTGACCAATATAAGATGGGTGCATACCCACATTATTGAGAGTGGGAATGGTGGCCTGGGTGTGCACTATTGGTCATTGCATAATGGAGTTAGTGGGATGGGTAGCCCCGAGTTGCTATGATTATGGAGGTTTGGTTTGCTGAGTGGTGGATGGCATAGACAAATAGTTGGTAAATGCAGGTGGAGGTGCTGATTGTAGGAAGGTTTGTTGCTAATGAGCCTTTTGGTAAAGTTGGCCATGTGTGGGTATGCCCATGGTGTTCATTTGTGCTTGGCTGAGGCTCCAGGTGGCACTGATTCCTAATAGGGTTTGTGATGCAGAGTTGGCCACAAACATGGGGGCTGATATGGGATTTTTTGTGCTAGTGGAGGATTGTGGGATGGCATATGTGGCATTCTTGTTGTGAAGGTGACTTGTTGGGTCTGTGTGCCAGTAGAAAATGTGAGAGGCACTTGCGTGGATTGAGATTGTGGGGTGGATGTAGGTGGGGTGGTTTGTGTGACTCCTTGCGAAAGAGGTGTTGATGTAGCGGGAGGTGGCATTTCTTGAGTAGAGGCTTGGGTGAATGCTTGCACTTGAGTAACTATCTGCAAGGAAGCAGGGGGTGGTGGGCCCATGATGGAAAGTGTTGTGCTTGCGGGGATCGCCCTACCAAGTTGTAAAAGATGTGGGATGGGTGATGCTGTATGGGATACTTGCATGGTTGGATCATGGACTTGCTAGACAACAAATGAATCAATATTGGTGGAGATGTGGGGTCAAAAGAGTGTAACTGAGGTGGGATGGGAGTACTCTCATGTGCATAGTTTGCCAAGATTGCCCAATGATTTTGTGCGATGATTGCACTTACCATTTTCACATGTCTTGGGAGGCACAAGAAAGCCTCCATGGAGTTGGTAGTGGGTATCTCACTAGGATCTTCCCATATGTTCTAAACTATCATTGTCAGAGGGTCATACATCACCATTTCACCTGTGGAATCATTTGGGTCTACCGAAGTAGTGGTCTAGTTGGAATCCATCCCTTTTCTTTTCTTTGATCATGTCACAGCAGGCATGAAAATGCAATTTCCTAAGATGAGGCAGAATGCAGATGTATCATAATGATGCTAAGGATGGGGATTTGGATTTTGAGATGAACTAGGTGATGATCTAAATGTAGGATTCTTAGTGATGTGCTACTTGGAAGAGGATCGAGATGGGTCACCTTTCCTAATGGGGGGATCAAAATGCGTGGATTGTCATCCTTGGATAGACTTGTGATCTTCGGATGATGGGATCCTTACTAGTGTGGGATGATCTTTGGATCGAGCTGATGAGGTCCACAAAAGCAAGTACTAGCTACCCTAGACAATGCTTAGTCGAATGGGTGAAGCTTTGAGATTTTGATTTGTGTAAACAAGGATAGGACAACTCAAGGTGAGTTCTTGGATATGATATGGATCTAGGATAGTGACTTGGGATAATGATGCTAAATGATGCTTTCTAAAAGGGAACGATGGAAATGCACCTATTGGATTACCTAAGATGGAGGATGTTGTGACAATTTTTGCAGTTTTGAAGGAGGAGATTGTGCCAACTAGTCTTCACTCTCTAATCTGACAAAGCGGTGACCAACTTTGATCTGAAAGGAAAACTACTTAACCCTTGTGTTGTATTGTATGTTATCCAATCGGGTTTGGTACTTTTCTTCTTCATGGGCTACAGTGACAATATGCTGACAATCTTTAAGCTTTCTTTCTATAACTTTCTTCTCTCGATATGCACGTGGGATGGGTAACTTAGCTTTCTTATACTTCACAGTTTGGGTCATAGGTCAACAAAAGTAACTGCTCATAGGATTGGATCAAGCTAGGAAGTGACTGCGGTAAGTATACCTTGGCTTGGTTTTGAACAAACTTAAATTCACTTTCAGGATAATGTTTTGACAAACTGTCCTCACAAGAGACAAAGCAATCTTGGAGGATACAGGTAGATGATCTCTCTTGGAAAAAGAACTTTGTAATTCTGATATTGTGTATGTTCAACAGATGTTTTCACTGGGTCAAGTCACTTTTGAGAACACATACTAGTAGTTCCTACCTATAAGATAGGCAAGTATCACAACCTTTTCCCATAGCTTGATATCCCAAGAGAGGAATACATATGGTGAGTAATCTTCAGGCAACCCGAGAAACCACTTGGGTTGGTCCTTGCACAAAGATTATGATACTTTCGAGAATAGATCGGGTAGGCTTTTGATTAATAGTGTCTAGTAAGGTCTATGGTGTCCCCCCAATCAGTTTATACATGCATGACTCACTTAAGAGCCTAGTTGACCATGCTGAAATCGTAGGGATATTCACCTACCTTGGGCTACCATCAACATGCCTTGCCTGAGCTTGTGGGGATAAGGTGAGAGTTTTCTCAGCACCTTGTTTGTATACCAGCTAGGGTATTACTAGTTTGAGGTCATTCTCTAAAGAGGAAGTGCTTCTCTCTAGACAGGCCTCGCTAGAAGTGTTGTCAATTGAACTTGATCTTTCTCTTCACCCAAGATCTGTGAAGGCAAGGGGAGAGGATACAGATACAAGTGGACTGCTTCCACATCGCTTACTTTAACAAGGTTTATGAAAAAAAGAAAAGCTCTAAGGAAGTGTTGAAAAAAACTCCTTCAAACATGCCAAGAAGTTTTCATTCCAAATTGAACCTATTAAGACTAAGTGTTTTCTATTCTAGAATATCAAACACTCATGTTTAGTCATGCAAAGTTCTTTATTTTGAAACGTAAATGACAATGCTTGAAAAATAGAGATTTGATTTGCAAAAAATAAAGTGTTACTCCTCTTAGCATTCAAGATTGTGTTTGATCAATTTTTAAGCACCAAAAGAAGTCTTCATCGCATTGATTCTTTGTCCCTTAGGCATTCAAGATTGAGTATGTTGATTTTAAGCACCCAAAAAGAAGTGTGATGTTTTCCTTGTTTAATTTTAACCTTTGTTCATTTTAAACCCAAATCGAAAAGATGAGGTTCTATTTTGCATACACTGTTATTTTTAAATGCATTGAAAGTAAAGTGAGTTAATTCTATTTTAAAATATTAACCCGCATTCCCACAAAAATCTGCAATCCTGCAACAAAAAAATAGCATTCCCACATAGCCGTACAGGTGTTCCCACAATACTGTAAAAAAAATCAAATTGACAGAAAGAAAATTACAAAATTCTTGATACCTGCATCTGCGTTCCCGTAAGTCAAACTGTGTTCCCGCAAGTTAACTGTTGATCTTGTGTTGTGGGAATGAAGGTAGAAAAATTGAGGAAAATATAGGGTCTTACACCTTAAAGATATTAATTTTCAATCTCGCTAGGTCAAAGACAACATTCCTGCAAGGTCAAACAGTGATCTCACAATGTGGGAATGAAGGTAAAAAAATAAAACTATAAAAAATGTCGTACGGCTTACATAAAGTACATAGGCAAACCCGCCTGGTCAACTTGCATTCCCGTGTTGTGGGAATGCGATCCCATGAAAAGGGTACAGTCAAGTTACTATAAGAATATGGACAAAGCAGAAAAAGATAGAAGATAGAAGTCTTTCTATGGGAATGTGTTCCCGCAAGGCCATACAAGCATTCCCGCAGAGAAATCGACGTTCCCATGTCCTTATGAACGTTCCTGCAAAATTGAGGATTTTTTGGAAGTTGTTGTTGTGTAAAATTTGATGGTGGGAATGGCTATAGAAATAGGTCTTCTTCGGTCTTGAACCTGCAAAACACCCAAAACACCTTGCAAAGCACTCAAACGACAAAAAACATTAGTATTTGGGTTAGTTTTGCAAAGAAAAACAAGAAAGATAGAGAGAAAAATGACCCTTGAAGTGGGTCCCACTGAGCATGCCAAAATGTAATACCTAAAAATGTAGTGTTAAAGAATGGAAAGCAAGCTAAGCATTCAACAAAACAAACTAGATAACACTTATGCTAACACCTACAAAATGGAAGCAAACAACTCAAAAGCAATAATAAACCTTCAAGCAAACCTCCAAGATGTAGAAGATTTGTCCAAAGATTGGATGTGTGCTCAAATGCTATGCTCAAGCTTCAATGGAGAAATGGGCATAATAACTTTTCTTCAATGGTGGATGAAAATGAAAGAGGAGAGCTTATCTTTTATAGAAAGATACATGAAATGGACGGTCAAGATTAAGAGGCAAAAGGGGAATGAGCAATGGTGGAGATGCATCCAAGGGAGAGCACATGGATTGTGCTTTCTCAAATGCATAGCATTGTGACAAGTGTCACAATGATGGAGGATGAGAGGATAGGTCAAATGCTTGAGGGGTGTGTCAACTTTGGGAGGTGTGAGAGGGGACAAGTGTGTAAGAGGTGTAACAGGCTTTATGATTTATCATTGGAGGATGTGGAGGTGTTGTCATGAGGGTTGACTTGTGATGGATTAGCATTCCTTAATCTTGGATTATGATTGTGCAAATGTTTAAGGGGTGATTAGGCTTGGGTTAGAGGGTAAGTGGAGGATTATGGAGATGTGATGGAAGGAAAGAGAATGAGTGGGCGGTTAGATTAGCTAAGCATGGGTTATTAGCTAATGGAGGAGAATTAGGATTTTTAAAAATAAATATTTTATTTAATTCCAAGTGGGAGGAAAAAAAGTTTTATAATTAATTTATTTAGATAAATGTATCCATTTAAATTAATAGAGGAATAGGGATTTAATTAATTATCAAACTATAGGTTTGTCATTTAGATAATTAATTGGACTATAGTTAATTAATTAAATAATAATATTTAATTAATAAAATACCTAGGAGAAGACTAAATAAAATTACTAAATGATGTAATCAAATTTAGGTATCTACAACTATATGCAGGGAATGTATGATGGGAAAGCATGTGAGGAATTCATTCAGGAGCAAGCACAATTCAGTAGAGAACAAGTTGGATCTGATTCATACAGACCTATGTGGTCCAACTCAAACAAGATCATACTATGGTGAAAGGTATTTCATTTTATTTGTTGATGATTATACTAGGATGATGTGGGTTGTGTTCTTGAAAGATAAGTCAGAAGCATTTGAGAAGTTCAAAATATTCAAAGCTAAGGTTGAGAATGAATCTGGACTAAAGATAAAATGTTTGAGATCGGATAAAGGAGGAGAATTCACCTCTAAAAAATTCTATGAGTACTATGAAGAACATGGAATAAAGAGACAGTTAAGTGCACCTAGAACCCCTCAGTAGAATGGAATTGCAGAGAGAAGGAATAGGATCATCCTTGATATAGCGTACACCATCATGATTAAAGGAAAAGTTGCGCACACCTATTGGAGAGATGCGGTCAATACAATAGTTTACACCATCAATAGAATTCCATTGAGGCCTGGCACTAAAAAAATACCATATGAGCTATGGTTTGGTAATGTTCCGATAGTAAAATACTTCATAATCTTTGGAAGCAAGTGCTACATCAGGAGGGATGAAACAGTAGGCAAGTTTGATGCAAGAAGTGATGAAGGTATTTTCCTTGGTTACTCTACTAAAAGTAAAGCTTATAGATGTTTCAATTTAAGATTGAAAAAGATCATTGAAAGTGCTCATGTTAAGATTGTTGAAAAGTTCATGGTTCAAGAAAGATATCATGATAACTCACCCATGATTGAAGAAGAACCCAAACCCTCCACTAGTGAGATAGTTATTGAAGAAATGTTTGACAGTATTGATGTGTTATTCAATGACCGTGAGACAAGTGAAGAAGAAACTCCTAAGGTTAAAGAGTCGGCATCAACTAAAGCTCCAAAGTTTGCATCTAGAAACCATTCCAAGAAAGACATCATTGGAGATTAGAGTGGCAAAGTCTTAACAAGATCACAAGCAAAGAGCTCAACTAGCAATGAAGCGGTATGTTTACTATCTCAGATTGAACCTTTAAGTGTTGAAGATGCTTGTAATGATTTAGATTGGCATGATGCTATGAAAGAAGAACTTGATTAGATTATTAAGAATGACACTTGGGAACTGGTCCCAAGACCTAGTGATAATAATGTGATTGGAACAAAGTGGATATTCAAAAACAAGATGAATGAAGATGGTACAGTTGTAATAAATAAAGCAAGGTTAGTATGTAAGGGATATGTGCAAAGAGAAGGCACTGATTATTCAGACACATTTGCACTTGTGAGCAGATTAGAAGCTATTAAGTTGTTTCTAGCTTATGCTACAGTCAAAAAATTCAAAGTTTATCAGATGGATGTCAAGTCAGCATTCCTGAATGGAGATTTAAAAGAAGTATACATTGAGTAGCCAGAAGGATTCACCTTATCAAATAGACCTGATATGGTATGTAGATTGAAGAAGGCTCTCTATGGACTTAAGCAAGCCCCTAGAGCATGGTATGAGAGACTAGATGGATATCTAACAAAGATTGGATTCAAGAAAGGAGTAGCAGACTATAATCTATTCATAAGAGAGACATCTGAAGGTTTGTTACTTGTAGCTATATTTTTTGATAACATTATCTTTGGAGGTAATGACAAACTTAGTGCTAAATTTGCTAAGGAGATGCAGAATGAATTTGAGATGAGTATGATTGGTCCTATAAAATATTTTTTGGGATTGAATGTGCAGTAGACAAAGAAAGGTATTTTCATTAATCAGTCTAAGTATGTGAAAGAAATATTAAAGAAATTCAAGATGGATGATTGCAAGCCAATAGAGACTCCTATGATAACTGGATGCAAGCTTACAAAAGAAGATGACTCACTAGCAGTTGATATAACATTGTACAAGTCTATGATTGGAAAACTTATTCATCTTACTCAGACTAGACCTAATATTTCCAATGCAGTTCACATAGTTGGAAGATTTGCAGCAGAGCCTAAACAAAGTCACCTCATGGCAGTAAAAAGGATATTCAGATACTTACAAGGCATTATAGACTATGGTCTATGGTATCTAAATTCAAAAAATGTTGAGCTTCATGTGTACATTGATGCAGATTGGGCAGGATGTGTTGATGACAGAAAGAGTACATCAGGTGGAGCAGTGTTTCTTGGTGATAGACTTGTCACTTGGACAAGCAAGAAACAAAATTGTATTTCTCAGTCAACAACAGAAGTGGAGTATGTTGCAGCAGCCTTGAATTTTTCAACAATTGTTTGGATCAAGTAGATGACAAAGGATTTTGGAATTCAGATTGATTATCCTATTGTTATTCACTGTGATAACACTAGCACTATCAATATGTCTAAGAACCCTATGATGCATGCAAAGACAAAGCACATTGAGATCAAGTATCACTTCCTAAGAGAGAAAGTGGAAGAGAAAGAAGTTAAGTTGGACTATGTGAGTACTAAAGATCAGTTGGCAGACATATTCACAAAGCCCTTGCCTAAGGATACTTTTGAGTATCTCATGGAGAAGTTGGGAGTAATTCCCTTCCCTGATTCTTCTTAGAAGAAAGAAGGAAAGGCATCAGTCCTCAGGACTAATAGAAGGTTGACTACTCTACCTTAGGATTAGTATCGGTGCTTAAAATGAATGGTGCCCTTTGCCATTGATGTCAAAGGGGGAGTAATATATAGAGTCATGAAAAATAGGAGTAATATACTAAGGGGGAGTAGTATTCAGTTGTGATAGCAATTTAGTTGAGGAAATGGAGAATATTATAAAAGAAATGTTCATTTGGGTTGGTGGTGGTTTTTCATTCCACATGTTGCCATCAATGCCAAAGGGGGAGATTGTTAGAGATTTGCCAGCAAGCCAATACTGACTGTATGTTTGTCATTGATGACAACATATGGAAAGTAGCATGCATGGAAGTCTTATGTAGTAAGCTTTCAGTATATGTAGCATGGACATGATATTAGCATGATATCATGGGCGCAGAGGTTAACTATTAGTACAGACAGTTATATAGCAACTTGTGTCAGTAGTGTTCCTGACAGTGTAACAGTCAGTGTTCTTTGTATGGTTGTCCATACAGTTATCATGAAGCCTTGCGCACTTTGATATATTTTGAAGACATGTTAGTGATTTTTTAGTCATGGATGCATAGTTTGATATTTAGTAGAAGAGAAGTTATGCAGTTGCTATTCGCTAGTAGCAGTTTCCTATGTTTATTCAGAAGAGCCGACAGAGATTTTATTGGTTTTCTAGTTGTGCCTATTATGTGGGTATGTGCCCTTGGATTTAAGCTTAGAGAAGAGTTATTGATGTTTAGGTAAGAGCACATGAAGTAATTCAGCTTGAGGAGAAAGATACAAGTATTTTGGTAGAGCCAACAGTGTGTAGCGTGCGTCTACAATTAACTTATTGGACAGGTCCCAGAATGAGTTGCATGCATAGTAGATCTGATAGTATGATTATCAAAGTTTGTTATGGTTTCTCTAATATGATCTCAAGGTGGTTCTGATAGGCTGACTTGATTATATCATTTAGAGGATAGATATTTATAGGTAGTCATTTGTGATTGGTTGAGTGTGGTTCATAGTTGATAGACAAGAGCATAGCAGAGTGTGCGAAGTGTTGAGCCATCGGAGGAAGGTCTATGTGACCAAGTAAAGTATTTGTGCTATACATTGGAACTAATTTAGATAGTAGGTCAAAGCACAGTTCACCAAGATCTAGATATAGTGTGTATCTGTTAAACAGAAGGTTGTCACCTTCACCCCTTTGAGTAGTGTGCTCTTGAACAATGCGTCCTCTCCCCTAATAGGGAAAATTGTAAAAGACTCCTAACAAGGTCGGACCCTTGACCAGGTCTATTGTACTAAATATATTTTAAAGCAACTCCTAATATGGTTAAGGATCTTCTAACAAGGATCACAATACACTAGTGCAGAATATTAGTGGGTGTCAATTCCCACCAGGGTTTTTACCTATTTGGGTTTCCCCGTAACAAAAATATTGGTGTTGTGTTCAAGTGTTATTTCATTGTGTTTATGCTTTATGTTTAAGTATACTTAATTGGATAAATAATTGAATTTTGTAGATAACTAATTCACCCCCCCCCCCTCTCAGTTATCTCTTGGGACTATTCCTAACACATTTTCTCTAGATCCACCAACTCAACTTGGGAACCAATACTCAGGCTTCTCCTACCAAGTGTTGTATGCATCAAAGGCATCAATGAAAACTTCCTATCATCCTTCTCAACAATAAACACATTCTTCACACAGTCATAAATAACTCTGCAATCATATTACCAATGTCTACCAAGCAATATATCACAACTATTCATCTTCACAATGTCACATAACACAAGATCCTTATACTGGCCAATTTAAACATCAATGAAGCATTGTTCTCTAACTGCCAAAGCATGATCATCTTGCAACCAGCCAATCCTATAGGGATGTGGATGTCTCATTCTATTCAAACCAAGTTTCCTAACCATGTCCTCAGCAACAAGGCTATCAGTACTACCACTATCAACAATTACATCACAAAGTTTACCTTCAGACTTGCATTGGGTCCTAAAAAAGTTACTCCTCTAACAAGGTTCCTCCTTTGTATCGAGCAATGTTCACCAAAGTAGCAAGTTCTCTGATTCAGGTTCATTCTGAATGTTCTCATTTACCACAGCAGTTTGTCGGTCAACCTTCTTCTGTGTACATTCAAAAGAATGGTGTCCTTCCTCTCCACAATTATAGCAAGTACCTTTATAGATAACTCTACATGTCTTCTTCTTTGGTTCCACAGGTTTCTGTTCATCTTCTACATCATTTGGTTTATCCTTCACCAAGTGATCAAATTTCTCCTTCCCTCAGGAATTACCAGGTTGTTTCCCTTTCAACTTATCTTCTACCTTCAGAGCATACTGATAAGCATCTTCAACAAAATCAATCTTCAGCATACCAAGCTCATCCTAAATATTGAATCTCAACCATTCACATACCGAGCTACCTTTTCCTTACCAAGTTCTCTATGTCCAGACCAAATAGTAAGCTTGTAGAATTCCTTAGTATATTCTTCAACAGACAAATCCTTCTGCTTCAAATTCTGCAACTTCTTAAACAAGTCAAGCTCATAATCAACCAGTATGAACTTAGCTTTCAATTTTGTCACCATCAACCTCCATCGATTGATCTTCATTTCACCTTCATCTTCTCTATCTCTTTGTAGTTCTTTCCACCAAAGAGCAGCATGTCCTTTCAACTTAGTCTATGCCAATCTCACCTGAAGAGGATATTCAATTTCTTCCAGCTCAAAGAAATCTTCAAGTTCACCAATCCAATCAATCAGATTGTTGGGCTTCAAAGTACCAGAGAAAGTAGAAACTTCCATTTGGTAATGATTACTAAATTGAGCACCAGATCTAGGCAACCGAACAGTTCTATCTTCACTAGATCTGTCCCTCTGGTCATCACCACTAGATCCAGCAGGTTCAAATTCTTCAACAGCTTCTTCATAGGTATCCTCGGTACCAACATTCTGAGGTTTACTAGTAACAACTCTCATGATCTCGGTGACCATGTCATTCTTCATCAATTCCATCTCAAATCTAAAATTTGATTTCACCTTCTCTATGACCTAAGATTCCACATTATCACAAAGATAAAAAAATAACTCTAGGGTCCAATCTTCTCAGAGGCATCCTTAAAGATATGCAAAAACCCTTTGCAAAAAACCCTCACCGACCACCTTGTGACAATATACAAGTTGCAACAAGTCAGATCACAATCTACAATCTTGCAAACAACTAGGGCAAAATTTCACAAGTTCAGTGCTATGGATCTACAACCAAGATCATACGATCTCTTCACCGACAAGATCAACTTTGCAAGATCAGCCTTGCTAGGTCAACCTTTTCTCCAACGGGATCAACTCAGCTCTGAAAAGATCAACTCTACTCTAATTCCACCTGACACAGACCAAGGTGAGAAGGATCCAATTAAGGATAGCCCAAACTTTGCAGCTTCAGAATTACATAGCGGAAATACACAACACAGGATGTTTCAAATCAATTTTCCATTAACATGCTTGGTTGTAAGGCCTTTCAAGTTAGGTCCAATTACAAACAAAGTAATTCTGCAAGATCCACACACAAATCCAATATAATCTCAGCTAGTTCAGCTCTTAAGACAATCAGAAGCTAATGGAAACCCTAAGGTAGATCTAAACTTGAGCTCGCAAGCCTCCAAGCAATCTCCTTGTCTCCAAGTGTACAAACCACTAGCTCATCTATTACGAACTATCACATAACAATCCGATCTGCAAGATCATGCAACATCTTTTCCACAACTTCACCAACTCCAGCTTTCTAGTATCACTAAACTGGTATTCCAGTGCTGCCAAGTGTGTTTTAAAACATCTACCCAAACACCTTTTAAATACTAGTCATTAGCCACAAGTTGGATGGATGAAACCCTTAAATCCTCCTAACAAATATTAAATGTCATACAAGTCGGCTTACAAATTGTATACAAACATTTAATTCAGCATGTCAGCCTGTAACAACAGCTACCAACAATAAATGCACCAAGTCAAACCAACAAATCACATAGAACTCCAACCGGTAAGCCAAAACTACTGAGCAACAGTACAATAACCGAGCACCAGTGTCGACCAAGCATCGTAGACATGAGCGAGAAACACTTTCACCGAGCGCCAGAGACTACTGAGTTCCTTCAGTGACTGAGCTTCCTTCAATGACCGAGATCATTAGTCAAAGTTGCAACTGAGTAACACCGGCCAAAATACAAACACCCATGTAGTTTCACCGAGGACAAATATTGTCCTTGCATCACCCTAGAATGCCCCTGCATCACAAAGACAGTAAGAGGTAATGATTCTATATTTGTTTTTGTGGATATATTTTCTAAGATGAAACATTTTATACCCTATAGAAAAACATTAGATGCAGTGCATATAGCAGATCTTTTCTTTAAAGAAATTGTCAGATTGCATGGATTACTGAGTATCATCTCTAACCAAGACAATAAGTTTGTTGGATACTTTTGGAAGACTCTTTGGAAAAAGATGGGTACCAATTTAAGGTATAGTTCTACATTTCACCCATAGATTGATGGACAAACAGAGGTTTTAAATAGAAGTTTAGGTAATTTGATGAGATGCTTAGTTACAGATAAACTAAGTAATTGGGATTCTATGTTGGCACAAGAAGATTTTACATACAATAATTCAATGAATAAGAGTACTGGAAAAACACATTTTGAGATTGTTAATGGCATACAACTGAGAGGTATATCAGATTTGAAGGACATTGTTGGTGAAGAAAAGAGAAGTGTTGAACGAGAAGAATTTGTTGAGTACATGAAGACATTGCATGAGGAAGTAAAACATAACTTAGAGAATAGTAATCAGAAATACAAGGACGAAGCAGACAGATCAAGAAGACATAAGACTTTTGCAGTTGGGGATGAAGTAATGGTACACTTGAAGAAAGGTAGATTTCCTATTGGAATCTATGGAAAATTGAAGATGAAGAAATTTGGTCCCTGCAAGATATTGAGAAAATTTGACAGTGGAAATGCTTATGAGATTGAGTTACCTAATGACATGGATATCTCACCTATATTCAACATTGCAGACTTATATGGGTATCATGAACCTGATGAAGATATGACAGTGCCGAATGATTATCCTAAGAAGTAGACAAAATAAGTTGAGCATATTTTGGAACAAAGAGTTGAGAGAAGCACAAGAGGAAAAGAGTACTGAATATCTGGTAAAGTGGAAGAACAAACCAATTGAAGATAGTTCATGGATTTCATAGTCTGAGTTGGATTCAGCTCAGGTGGTAACCGCTGCATGATTTAGAGAATGATCTCAAAACAACCCTAGGTGTTTGATGCGGGAGCATCTCGGGTTCTTGGCAATCATGTGTCACCAAAAATAAGTTAGAGTTGTTAGATATGCTCGGTAGTTACTTTTGGGCTCTCATTGATGTATTACTATTTCCACCAACGAGGCTCAATTGCTACTCAGTTCCTTCATTTACTGAGTTGGCTATGTTGGTTCACCGAGTTATTTCCTATCGCTCAGTAATCTTGCTCACTGAGTGGTTTATTTTAGATTTATGTTGAGGCTGACTTGTGCATTGAATTTTGGTCATGAATTTAATGTTTACATTGATCATTGGGAAGCGTGTGGACCTAGATCTAGTTGTTCCTTTCTCCAATTATAGATCTAAAGGCCGACTTGTTTCAGTAGCCTCTTGTATAAATAAAGTAGTATGTTGTAGTTGTAAGTAGTAGTTTTGTGGGGATAGAAGTTAGACTCTGAAATTGGATCCTCCAATATTAGAGGACTCTTGTAATGAAGTCTAATTGTATTTGGTTGTAACCAGGAAGGCCTTACATCCTGGCATGTATGAGGTTATTTGATGAACATTATATGAATTTTTTTGCACTCTCTCTCTCCCTTCTTGTGTAATTTCTTATGTGTGTTGTTTCTGCAAGGAGGTTGGTGATTAGGGTGTGCCTTTGGCCCCTCGTCTGCCTTCTCTTGCATCAAATGTTCAATTCAATATGTGGGTCTAATATGCCTCTAGGCATAATTAGAAATAATATTATTAATTATGAGAGATTGAAAGCATAAAAAATTCAAAGATAAGGATAAGAAAAAATATAAAATAAAAATATAATGATATAATACAATAATTACAATAAAATATTAATAATTTTTTTTCCTTGGTGAAGAGCTTAAAAATATAAAAACATAATAATAATAATTTGGTAGTTAAATATTTTTATTTTGTGAAGTGAAATAGAAATATAAAATATAAAAATATAATTATGAGAATATATTAAAACATGAATAAATGACCTCTAAATAGGCTGGCCAAAGAGGATAGGGTGATGTGGAAAGGGTACAATAGTGACTCGTTGACTGTCAAGGAAGCCTACTTGTCTTTCATCAACAAGGTCAATTATGTGGGCATCTCAAGAATTTGGATTAAGTTGAGCATCCCTAAGATGAATGTGTTCTTGGGCCTTGCATGGAAGAAAAGGGTGTCAACTTGGGACAAGCGTTGATCTAAGGGTAAGGTTGGCCCCTCTCATTGTGTCTTGTGGAAGGTTAAGAGGAAAACAACGATCACCTATCCATTCATTGTGAAAAGTCTTGGCTACTTTGGTATTAATTCTTGGAGAAATGGGATGTCTATTGGTCCACTCCAACGATTGTTTTTGATCTTTTGAATGTCTAGGATCTCAAAGTTTTGAGTCTTGGCCTCCATCTTATATGGGATGTCACTCTAAATATAATTATCTACACAATAGGTAGGGAGAAATCATTGGATCTTCAAAGAAGAGGAATGGTCTTTGGATAGGTTGTGGGATAGGGTAATCTTCACCATGGATGAATTGGGGGAATCTCACAAAAAAAAGAGAACTCATTTTGACAAACAAGGAAGTTGGGTGGGCGAATACTTGGCCTACATATAGAGCTAACATCCAAAATGATAAGACCATTGAGAGTGGTGTCAAGGCCTATAAGTGGGAATCTCCTGAGATGGAGATGGTCGACCTTAATTTTGATGGGGTTTCTAAGCAAAATTTGATAAAAATTGGTGGTGGTGGTGTTTTCAGGAATTACCTTAGAATGCCCCTTCTTTTGTATGCTTTAGACTTTTATTTTGACTCTAACAATTCAACTGAGGCTAGAGCTCTACTTTGGGGCATGATGATTTCAAGGGAGAAAGGATGGGAAAGTTGTGGATTGAAGGCAATTCTAAGTTGGTCATTGGTGTCTTTAAGGGAGGTAGGGTCAACAATTGGCATTTATATGTAATCTTAGTTAGAAGCAAAAATTGTTTTCATTGATGGTCTAGAAGAGGTTAGAATTTCTGATGCAGGAGCATCCTGGGTGTAAGAGCAATCTTGCATCACCCAAAAATATTTATGTTTTTATATTCAATAAGGGTTATTTTGTGCAGAGCTGCTATTTATGGAAAGTTACTATTCTTGGTAATTTTCGTATGTGCTCAGAATGATCTGATTTCTTTCTTGGAGGTTCATTTTGGTCATATAAGTCTGCCAGTAAAGTTTCATTGCCAGATCAAGTGTATATTGGAAGATATTGAAGATTTTCGGTATTGGCAGCAGGGTACAGAAACTTTGAACTCAGTTTTGAAGGCTTTAGAGGCCCCGGATGAGGTCAAAAATTTGGGTGACGGGCGCTTGCGCGGGTCAAGCTTGTAGAGCGCTTCGTGGCGTTTCCGAAATGGGGTTATAATAGCCGATCGGGTCAACTGGTGATGACTTATGGTCTTCGGAAGTTGGGCCACCTGAAATGGCGAAAAATAATTTTCTTCAAAATTTCTGTTCGGGTTTCAAAGGTTATCTTGAGCCGACTATGATGTAATGAAATGTAAAATAAAATAATTCTAAGTTTGGTCGGCCTTATTGGCTAAAATTCTGGAACCTTCCCAGGCGGTGAAAAATTGTCTATATAAGGAAGGCTGTATTATTGCCTTAGGCAGTTCAGAATAGTTCTGGGTAGTAGATCTGGGCAATAATTCGAGGCTTTGTCCTACAGAATATTGTAAGGGAATGCCCATGGGGCTTTGCATATTGTAATTCTGAAAGTTTGTAATTCCACATTTGTGGAGATAATAAGAAGCCAATTTTCTGTTCTTGCATATTGTTGTTGTTTCTCTATTTCTGTTATGTGTTTGTGGTATTAAGGGGAGCACCCTTCATCAATTTCTCATATAGGTAGAGATGGGAATTCTAAGGCAGATTGGGAAGCAAACTATGGTAATTGTTTCTAGGATCCAACTCTAGTATTTATGACAAGACCTGGGAGGCTTTCCTTTCGAGGTCTAAGTTTTGATTGATGATGATTTGGCAACTATGGCAACTAAATAGTTGATTTCTTTGAGATTTTCCCTTTCTTTTGTTTTTGTGGTTCTTGGCCCTTCAAAACTAGATTTTTATTAACAAATAAGAATATATTATATTATAATAATATAATCATGTATCTTAAAAATTTATTATTAATTAAAATATCATAATATAATAATTTAATATTATTTATAAAAATAATATAAGAATTTTAAAGTGAAAAAATGAACAAATATGACATTTTGGGCCTACTTAGATATGCTTGCTTCTAGAATGCTTTCAACAAGATTACTTGAAATAATTTAAATATGGATTCAAAAGTTTATTGCTAATTATTGTCATAATTTTGTCTTTTGTATATACTCTTTATTACTAGTACAAATTCAAATTGACAATTGAGATAAAAAAATTATGATTACAATGTAGACAATAATGTGTAAATAATATTCCAATTTCTTACATAACTAGATTCATATTACTAATTGAGTGTTATATAAGTAATTAAGATACCACAGTCTACAAATTTAGATACAGAGATAACACAGGATGTTTTATTTGATGATAGGACAGACTAACTATACACATAAATTGCTGCAGAGATTACTTCTTTATTAAACTTATTTTCTGAATCACTATATGATATCTCAAAATTTTCTAGAACTTATCATACAGAATACATGCGAATTACAAATTCTCAGGGGAAAATAGCGAGAACACTATCATTAGATTGTCACTCTTTCCCCTCATGTGATTCTCATAGTGTAGTCACCTGATCGGATTAACAAACACATAGGAACAATATGGAATAAGAACAAAGCACAAACTAGCAGAAAGCTCTAATCAACCAGCAAGAGTCGAGTAACAAACAGACAACGCTGTCTAATGCTCACCAACAAAGCAGCTTACCAGATAAGAAGGAAATAAGTGTGAATATTGTCTCCATCTCAAAGCCAAATGGAAGGTTTGCAAAGAAAGACCTTTGAAGTTTGAACTGATTAGCAAACATCCAACCATAAGAAGTGAGTCCAACGAAGACAGCAGAGAAAGAAGCCACGTCAGATGAAACTCCAGAGCCGTACCAGAAACTTTCTCAAAAACCAATACAACAGTCTCTTGACTGATCAATCTTCTATCAGTCTGGTAGCTATGAACTTTAGTTTTAGCTTCAAATGAACTAAATTGAGTTCGACATTACTCTTTTTTTGAGCTTGGCATTACACAGGAGAAAAGGCTGCAAATAAAGAAATAGGAAAGAGAGATTCGCACTGAGAAAGTGTGAGAAAGTAGCTAGGTATGGAGAAATTCTAAGAAAAGCTCCAAAGATCTTTGGAATGGGACCAGAATCAGAAGTCTTGCTTGATATTCTATTTTTTAGCACAGAAGGGACAAAAAGGAGAGTTGCCTATCAAGAAGGTCCTGT